>RJWM01010468.1:0-63566 GCA_004363535.1 Dasyprocta punctata | reverse complement strand
TTTTGATATAGACACACTGAATCTGTAGATTTTCTTGGTTAATATAAACATTTTAACAATATCATGGTACTTGTAAAGGGTAATTGGTCCTGTCAAGCTTGTCCTTGGGGCTGGGTAAGCCTAGATACAACAGTCACTAGCTTGTGATCAGGCACTGCGAGCTTCTGCTCATTTCTGGAAAGATTATGATTAAGAAATCATCCCCCAGCTCCTATGCCATGCCTGTACTCACTAATGCCACAAAGCCGTCATACCTTGAGCCCACAGTTCAGCACTGAGGATGGACTAAGGCCCATGCTGCTGGGGTCTGACTTCTCCTGAGGTGGACTTAGGATCCAAGTTCCTTGTGCCCAGCCACAGGTTATCCTAACTAGAAAACTAATGGACTGGGGCCATAAATGTCCCCTGGTTCCAGTGTTTGTCCTAAGACTCTATTTACTGGTAGACAAGGGCTGGGGCCATTAAAATCTGACCAGTGTGAGGTCACCACCCTGATTCTAAATTCCACAGCAAAGTTTTGTGCTTACTACTATATCCTAACTCCATTAAATTGGGTCTTGCTCAGTTGTCCTCTTGCTTTGCCTCCTAAAATTGGTAATTTCTATAAAAATGATTGCCAGTATATTGATGGGAAGTAGAGACATCTGAATAGCATTGAATCTACCAAAGTTTGAACATATTTCTCTACTTATTTAGGTCTTCTTGAATTTTTCTAATAACATACAAAGGTATGATGTGTGTTTCTTAAATTTATTTATGAATATTTTTATCTTTTTAATAATACTATAAATGAATTTTAACTTCATGTTTTAATTATTGCTAAGATATAGAAATACTACTGATTTTTGTACTCTGACTTTGTAACCTGTCACTTTACACTGTTACTTATTAGTTATATGTTTTTATAAATTTCTTATTATATACAAGAATGATTGTACCATGTAAACATAGAAATAATTTCCTCTTTGTCCCAGATGCTTGGAAATTGCAAGTTTGAGGCCAGGCTGTACAACTTTCCAAGACTCTGAGAATTTGGTTCAGTATACCCTGGGTTTATTCCTTAGTTCTAATTTTTTTTCTCCAGCTATTTTTATGTTTTCATGATTTAAAATTTATAGTATTATGATAAAGAAATAGAAAAATATTTAAAACATTTAGACAAATAAATCAGAGGCAGTGTTTTTGCAGCAAACTAGGATTCTACTAACAATGGAATTGAGGGATTTTCATGCCAATCCTTTTATCTAAGCTGTTTCCATGGAATCTTTAAATGCAAGACTTGGGTGCAGAAGGTAGATGGATAAAAGTATGATGGAACATTTGATAGAGTACATACTGAATCCTGAAATTAATGAAGATTGTAGGTTTGCTCATGACAACTGAGCTATGAAATTCCTCTACTTCAACTTCATTGATTATCCTTCTCTCAGGGCCTTGGAACTAAGGATAGCTCACCTTTGGGTGAGAAGCATCTAAGAAGCAAGAAGAGGTCTCAGATTTGGACAAAGGGCCAGGAAACCTCTTGGATAGTTATCTATGACCCTGAGGAGAATTTTAATTACTTTTGACAACTGAAATTGCTTCAGTAAAAGCCCTTAGCATTATGATGGTTATGCCTGATGGAGGTAGGACAGAGTGATCGGAGACTAAGGGGAAGTATTCTATGATTGGGCACAATCTATGTAGTAACTTTTTTGGTTTTGTCTTAGGCAATTGTGTTGCCCTGAAATAGACTCTGAAAAGGATTCTAAATGAATATTTGCATACATCAGTTGGAGACTACTCGCATGAATAACACCCTCAAAGGAGTAAGAGAAGAACTAGGTAGAAATAAAAGGAAAACTCATACACTAATCTGAAATAGTTTTACAGAATTGTCTCTAATTAAATGAAAGTAATTGGCTTAATACTTCTTCATCAATGTATCAATAGATATAAGCTTTACCAATGAATGATGGGTAACCTTGGACTAGGTAGGACTGTTAGCCAGTGCCAGTTTCCATAGAAAGTGAACAGTGAACTGAGAACAGCCAACAGTTCCATGGCTGTTGAAATAGGTACCTAAGTCCTGGGTAAGGATTTGATTGGTATATGACAATATCCTTTATAAAAATCAAAACAATTCCTATCTTTTTGTAAGATCTCCAGGATATTTGTGGATCTGAGAAACAATTGTAAGGCATTTCTACTCTTTTGCTAATGGGAATTTTTCTAAGATTATCATAATGCCACTGTAAGGCTTAATAAAATTAATAATTCCCTAATATTATCTAAGATCAAGTCAATGTGAAAATTTCCCCTGTTATCTCAGAAATCACATTTTTAAATTTATTTGTTTGATTAGGACTCCAAATGATGAAGAAGTTATATCATTCAAGTAATCAAAACTCAAAAATCAATGGCATTCCTGTACACAAATAACAAATTCAAAGAAATTAGGGAAACCACATCTTTCACAATACCCTCAGAATAAAATGAAGTACTTTGGAATGAATCTAACAAAGGAAGTAAAATATCTCTGCATTGAAAACTACAGTATTCTGAAAAAGGACATTAAATAGGTTACCAGAAAATGGAAATATATCCCTTGCTCTTGGGTAGGAAGAACTAACATAGTGAAAATGGTCATACTCTCAAAATTGCTATACAGATTTAATGCAATCCCAATCAAAATACCATTAGCATAACTCACAGAACTAGAAAAAAATATAGCTAAATTCATTTGGAACCAGAAGGAAACTAGAATAGCAAAAAAAAAAAAAAATGGATAACAAAGGCTAGGCAGGGAACATCACAATTTCTGATTTGAAATTATACTACAGAGCTACTGTGATAAAAACAGAATGGTTCTGTCAAAAAAAAAAAAAAAGGCCCAAGGACCAAGAATTAACAAGAGGCAGAAACAACTTCAAACTCACCCTGCCATGTTTCCTTTGACAAAAATGTCAAACATGCTTGCTGGAAGAAAGATAACTACTTTAATAAGAGGTGCTGGGAAAACTGGTTTCCACTTACTGAAAACAAACACTAGACCCAGGTCTATCATGTGACTAAACTAAAATCAAAATACATCAGAAATCTAAATATTAAAACGGAATCACTAAATATGCTGCAAAAGAGAATAGGTAAAACTCTTGAGCATGCAGGTGTAAGCAAAGACTTCATGAACTGAATCCTGACTGCACAGGAATTATAACAAAAAAATCAACAACTGGGACCTCATCTTATTAAAAAGTTTTTACAAAGAAAAAGAAATCACCAACAGAGTGAAAAGACAACCCATGGACTGGGGAAAAATTTTAGCCAGTTGTTCTTCAGACAAAGGTCTAATATCTAGAACATATAAAGAATTGAAAAATATCAGAACCCCCCCAACTTAAAGACCCAATCAAAACATGGGTACCTGAAATGAATAGACACTTTTTAGAAGAAGTACAAATGGCAAATAAATACATGATAAAATGTTCAACATCACTGATCATTAGAGAGATACAAATTGAAATAATGCTGAGATTCTATCTCACTCAAGAATGGTTATTATCAACAGATCAATCAATAACAACTACTGGCAGGGATATGGGTAGAAAGGGAAATAATGTTTCACAATTAGTGGAAGTGTAGACTGGTACAACCTCTGTGGAATCCAGTGTGGAGATTCCTCAGAAAAACTAGGACTAGAAGTTGCATTTGTCCCAGCAATTCCCTTTCTTAGTATCTTCCCAAAAGAATTAAAAGTATCATACTACAATGATATATACTCACCCATGTATATAGCAGCACATTTTGTAATAGCTAAATCTTGGAAACAGCTTAAATGCCCATCACCAAGGAATGAATAAAGAAGATGTTTTTTTTTTAATGTAAGGGAGTACTACTCAGTCATAAAGAAGGATAAATGATACATTTGTAGTTAAATGAATGGAACTTGAGACCATATTCTTAAGTGAAATAAATCAGACACACATGTGTAAATATCACATTGTCTGTCTGGTGTGAGAAATTGAAAATGTAAATAAGAACCAAAATGTATAATAGATATTGTGAAATAGTAACCATTCAAAAGGAAAGGTGAATGTGGGAGTGGAAAGGAAAAGAAACAAATGAGAAAAGAAGGAAAAAGTGGAAACAAGGCTTTGTAAATAAGGAGAGGAAGAAGGGTTGAAGAGAGGGGAGGGGAATGGGAAAAAAGGAACTAAGATGCATCGTGTACAGGTACAAATACCCCATGATAAAAGTGATAATTGTGTGTATCTAAACTGCACCAAAAACAATTTTAAAAAAACAGTAAGCTTGAATATTCATCAATTTTTAAATCAATTAAAAATAACCCTCATTCTGGCAAGTTTTTCTCTAAACTGTTCATTTTAACTATTGAACAATAACTGTAATTATTAGGATAGGATCTCTTTTTGATTATTGTTATAAATATCCATTTTTATATAGATAGCCACTTCCAATTTTGTTCCAAATTTATTTAACTCTGGTTAGTGACCACAATATCAAGCATGAAAAATAAATGTTTGACCTGTAATTTCTAATGATGTTACCACTTAACCACAAAATTACTGTTTTACCACTTTTTCATAGTAACTAGCTCCTGCTTTTATAGGTATTATATTATATGTCTTGCTGAAGTGAGCACAATATATAGATATTATAAGTTCTCAACTTTGATGAATATGCGCTGGAGAGATTATCGTTTTGTTTTCCACTTTCAAATAGTATAGTTTCTAAACTACCACAGTCTCCTATATCCTTTTAAATAAAAGTTTACATTTCTGAAATATCATTATATGTTGTCATTAAGAAAGCCCTTAGAGGTATCATCCAGCATCATTCTCTGTTTTATACTCTGAAACCTTTTCTACAGAATTTGTAGAAAGCATCAATATGGTTCTTTGAGATTTAAATGGTGAAAATCAAATATGTGAAAAAGCTAAAAATTGAAACTAACATACCCATTCTGAAAACTGAAATCACTCATGATTAATACTATTCTAAATCATTTGAAGAAAAATTATGCAGTTGAAAGCATCCTAGGAAATTTATGAAATTCTCACCACACCTTCTAAATATATTTTAACCATACATATAACTATATCTTTATCCATTTCAATTTTCTCCTTTATCAATTTTCTTATCCTATTTTCAAGCATAAAGTTTAATCTTTTTCTGTGAAAATTAACATATTAGTTATAAAATTATTTTACCACACATTTTACCACACATGTTTCCATATTTCAGTCTAGTATTTTTATTGTTGTTGTTCATTTGTGGGACTGGGGATTGAACTCAGGACCTTCACAATGAGCTACATCCACGACCCTTATATTTTTTAAGTTGATGCAAGTTCTGGCTAAATTGCCCAGGTTGCACTGGACCTTGTGATCCTCCTACATCAGCCTCCCAGAGTGCTGAGATTATAGGTGTACACCACCTTGCCCGGCTTATTACATTTTTGATTTATTACAAAGTAAATTACACACATCTGTACACTCACTACCACCACTTTCATACTTTATTATGTATATAAATATCTTATTATGATTCTTTTTTCTTAATGTTAGACTTAGTTTCAAAACACAAAGATTAAAAGTCAAAGACACATAGTTTAAAAGTTCCAATAAATTATGTATTTCTCCTACCTAGCTCCCTAACAAGATGTAAAATATTTCCATCATCCCTCATGTCCCTTACCAGTCAGTTCTCCCACAAATCTCTCAGAAACAGATACTATTATGTTCTATGAGAAAGCTTTTGGTGACAGGATAAGTGTATGTTTCAGAATCTGCCAGACATTTCTTCACAGTGGTCATGTCATTCGTATGAGTCTTTTTGGCAGGTGACTCATTTCCTTGCTAACATTTTATTTTATGAGACTTTTAATTTAGTTATTTTCTTTTGTATCTGCTGATATTTTTGTGATTTTAATTTATATTTCCCTGATGAATATAGATATTGAATTCTTTGTATATATTTACTGGCTACTTATATATCTTCCTTTGCAAAGACTTTTCAAATAATTTTTGCTCTCTTGTTCATCTTTTTATTGTTGCATCATAAAATTCCTTTTATTTTCTGAAAACAAATACACCCTTTGTGCATTAATTCCCCTGCAGTGCATGTGCTCATTTTGCTAATTGTGTTTTTGTTAAGCCTGAGTTTCTAATTCTGATAAAGTGTAGTTTATAATTTTCTTTTACAATTATTTTTCTGCCTCTTGTTTAGGAAATATTTGTCTAATAAATTGTAAAGATTCTCTTCTTTCTTTCTTTCTTTTTTTCTTTTCTTTAATTTGGTACCAGGAATCAAACTCAGAACACCTTGCACTTGCCAGGCAAGTGCTGTGCCACTCAGATATAACCCCAGTGCAAGATTTTCTTCTATATTTTTGTAGAAGACCAAGTGGATGGCTCTCCTTGAATACAAAACTATTACCTTTGTATTATTTAAACATGACCCTGTCTCCATGCACTGATATGTACAGAGCTGGCTAAACTATTTTCTTTTCTCTTTAATTGGCTTTAAGCAATGCAAATAAGGCTAGCTGAGGTACTGTTATGTAATCTTTGAGAACTACAGACAGTTTCCTGTTTCCTCACATCTTTTCCCCCATAAATAGTTGAACACAGTGAGATGGCAGAGCCATATAGCTCCAGAAATGTCAACTGGGTATGAGCCTCAATTAAAGAGGCTATGACTTCCCAGGGCACAAAAGTTTACATATCAGAAACTGAAGCAACAGCCTCCTAAAAACATTTAAATTGTACCCTCTGCAAACTAGTAGTTTCGCATTTTTTTCTCCCCGCATATTGTAGAGGTGTTTGCTCTCCACCTGGCCAGCTCAGTTCAGCTTGCTCACATAATTCCTACCTTGCTTACTGTCACTCATCCTCGAGCCACTCCCTTTTTTATGAGATAATAAATTCTGGGGGAGGCCTTGGATCCATATGTCCTCACTTGGATCAGATTTAGTACCTCTTGGCTGCCCATAACTTTAAATATGTCTTAGTGCCCTTACTCTTGCAGTGGGTTGCATTGGAGGTGGTAAATTGAAATTAACTTGCTGGAATTCCAATAATGTTTGTATGGGATTATAAATATAACTTTGCAGATTGGGAGGTGGACTGGAATGGGACTACAATATTCAGATTACAACTCACAATATTTGGATTACAATATTTGGTACCCAACATGGTGCACAAACCCATGACCCTGAGATTAAGAATCTCATGCTCTAATATTTGGATTACAATAGTGTTTTTCTAAGTACTTTATATTTTAGATTTTATGTTTAGGTCCCTGATTTACTTGAAATTTATTTGTGTGTGTATGGTGAGGGATACAGGCTGCTTTTTAAAAAAGAAGTATGACCATCTATTTACTCCAGGATCAACTGTTGAAGCTTCCAGTACAATGTTAAATACAACTTTTGATAGTGGATATCAATAACTTTTTCTATAATTTAAGAGAACAGTGTTGGTATCTCACTATTAAATATAATGTTAGATGTATGGTTTTTGTAGTTGTGAAAAATCTTTACATTTTGTTTTTTTCTTTTAGAATTTGTGTATCTTCTTGATTCACCTTCAGTAATTCATGTGAATCTAAGAATCTGTCCATTTCTTCTGTGTTTTCCATGTTGTTAGAATAAAGGTTCTCAAAGTATGTATTGATGATCTTCTGGACTTCTGCAAGATCCATTGTAATTTCATCCCATTCATTCCTAATTGCATTCCTAATTGAGTCTTTTCTTTCTTTCTTTTTTTGATAAGGTTGTCTAAGGGTTTATCAATTTTATTTCATCATTCAAAAAATCAGCTCTTTGTTTCATTTATTTCTTCTACTGTTTTCTTAGTCTCCATTGCATTAATTTCCCATTTGATTTTTGTAATTTCCTCCCTCATACAAGCTCTGGGCTTGACTTGTTTTTCTTTTTCTAGAAGTTTGAGGTTCAACATTAGGTTGTTTATTTGAACTTGTTCTGTTTTCCGGATTGAGAACTCACCTTTATAAATTTCTCTCTTAGAATTGCTTTCATTGTATCAGCATTAGCATTTACTTGTAGATACTGTTCAATTTGTTTTTTAATCTCGTCTATGACCCATTGCTTGTTCAGTAGGGTGCTATTTAATTTCCATGTGTTTATGGACCTTTTGCAGTTTCTTTTGTCATTAATTTCCAATTTCATTGCACTAGGGTCAGATAATATGTGTGAGAAAATTTCAATTCCTTTACATTTACTTACGCACTTTCTACGGACTAGTATGTGATCAATTTTGGAGAACATATCATGTGCAGCCAAGAAGAATGTATACTCTGATGTTGTGGAGTAGAACACTGGATATCTGTTAAGTCCATTTGTTCACAGGTTTGGTTCAGTTCTGATATTTCTTTATTGATTTTTTTGTCTAGTTGATCTATCTATTTGTGATGAAGGGGTATTAATGTCCCCCATTACAATTGTATTAGTGCTCACTTGAATTTTCTTGTCCATTAATATTTTTTAATATAGTCGCATGCACTCATATTTGGTACATATATATTTATGATTATTGTTTCTTCTTGAAATTTTCCCTTAACAAGAAGGTAGTGACTTTCCTTATCTCTTTGATCAATGTTGGCTTGAAATTTACATACTACAAATAGAATACCTACCCCTCTGTTTTTCTGGGTTCTTTTCTCATAGAGTATTGTTTTCCATCCTTTGACTTATCATCTATGTGTTTCTTTTCTAGTTAAATGCATTTCTTGTGTACATCATAGTGTTGCATCTTGTTTCTTGACCCATTCTTGTAGTCTGTTTATTTTGAGTGGTGAATTGAGACCATTTATATGGGTGGCTATTAGCTGATCTGCATTGGCATATCCTTTTCATATTATTTTCCTGCTTTAGTTCCTTGTCTTTCCCCTCTGTTTAATTGCTTGCCCTGCCTGGTGGCTATTTCCTATTGGTGTTCTTTGGATTTTGGTCTTCATTTTCTCTTTCTAAAATATTCTCAAGAACATTTTGTATAGCTAGTTTGGTGGTCACGAATTTCTTCAGTTGTTCTTTGCCATGAAAGTATCTTATTTCTCCATTGATTTTGAAAGATAGTTTTACAGGGTACATCAGTCTGACTTGGAGGTCGTTTTCTTTCATGATCTTCACTCCAAGCTTTCTTTGACTTAACAGTTTGTGTTGAGAACTCTTCTGTGATTCTGATTGGCTTTCCTTAATAGGTGATTTGTTTCTTTTCTCTAACATCTATTAATATTCTGTTGTTTTACTGAATTTCTGGAAGCTTGATTATTATATGCCTTGGTATAGATTTATTTCAGTCATGGCTCATTATAGTTCTATATGTGTCATTTTTTTGTATGTCAAACTGTATTTCCATGTTTGGGAAATTTTCTGCCGTTACTTCCGTGAACACATTTTTCATGTCTTTTATGTCATCCCCAACTTTCTCATTGACTCCAGTCAATCTTATTATGTTCTTGTTTGTATTGTCTAGCAACTGATGGATTGATTTTTTCATGATCCGTTGCTGTTTTTAAGATACTTTCTTTCTGTGATTGCTGACCACAGTCCTGTCTTCTAGATGTGACAGTCTTCCCTTGCTTCATTCAAATAGTTGCATATATTTGCAATGGAATTTTTAAGCTCCTGACTATCTATGTGAATCTGTTTCATTCATTCCATTTCTTTTCTATCTTGTGCATTCATGATTTCCATCATTTTCCTAATCTCCTCTGTTTTTTAATCTGTGTTTACTCTAGATTCATTGGGCAAATGCTTCATTTTCATCATCATTTGTTTTTTTACCTGAGAGATTATTTTCTCGATAGCAGTTCATTCACCCCTGTGTGCGCCTGTGGAATTTGCTGCTGGGCTGCAACATCCTCTGGAGGAAGGCGAAAGAGTCAGGGGCCCTTATATCTGACGTCTATCTTGTATGCCTTGAGTTAGCTGCTCTATTTCAGTCTATCTGTTTTGTTTTCCCCTTTTTTCTTTCTTCTTCTATGCTTCTGGGTATGGCAGGCAGCCCACCCATGGACATGTAACCCATCAGCAACATTTTGGGAAAGATTGACATTTTATTAAGTCTTATGTCTATATTTTATTTGATGTACAAATCTTTCATTTCTGATTGATTTTGGTATCAGGATGTATGTCCCTCCCTTTCTTCAATTAACTGTTTTTTAATTGATTTTCCCTGAGTAGCTCCAACATGACTCCTCTGCTAGTCAGCCATGTGGAATCCCCTGAATTTTGTTTTTTTGAGATTATCTTTTAACAGTGCAGAGATGTTGGATTTAACATATTTTTATGCATCTATTGAAATGGCCATAAAGGTTTTATCCTTCATAATGTTAGTAGAATGAATCACTAAGATTTATTTTTAAATGTTGCATTAATCTGACATTTCTGGAATAAAGCTTATGTAATTGTGATATCTTGGTGCATGGTAATATTTTGAAGATTTTTTTCCTTAAATTCATGAGTGTTATTGTTCTACAATTTTCAATTTGGAATGAATGTGTCAGTTTTTGGCATTATGTTTATGTTGCATTCATAAGCTAAGTTTGGAAACATTCCCTCCTTTCCTGTTTTAGGAGAGTTTGTGTAAGACTATTTCTTCTTTAAATATTTGAGAAAATTTTTCAGTATCTTGGCAAGGAATTTATTCTGTGGAGAGTTCTTAACTCAGAATTTAAATTTTTGATAGATATAAAAATATGTAGATTTTTATGGTATATCTTTTGTTGTATTTTAGTATGCTGTACTTTTGAAAAATATGTCTCTTTCATCTAATTACTGCCTTTGTGGCATAGAATTTTTCATTATATAACATTATCATCTAGCTACTTTCTGTGTGACCTCATTTTGAGTCCTCTTTAATTACTAATGATGATAGTTTTTGTGCTCGCCTTTAAAAAATTGATCAAACTAGCTAAGAACCTATAAATGTTTCTATCTGTTTGAAGAACCATTTTTTTTAGGTTTCTAAACTTTTTCTGTTGTTTATCTGCTTCCCATTTGACTGTTTTCCTAATTTTTGTTACTTTTTTCCTTCTACCTATTTGGAGTTTGCCTTGTTCTTTTTTAGAGTCTCAATCAGTGACCTGATTGTTACATTAAGTTCTAGAAAGTAAAGTAATATGCCAAAATTAACATACCTTAATAATGAAAAAGTCAGGACTTAAAGATAGGTCTCATAACCTTTAGTGCTGTGTTCCTTTACTTGTATCATATTGCTTTCTCCCTCTTTCCTATCCTGTTTTACAGCACCCTAAGGTACTTAGGTATTTAAATTTGCTGTTAAGGATTATGAGAGGTGAAGACCTCCACTGTATTGTACAGGACTCAGAATACTATTGTGTTATCAAAAGAAGCCTAACTGATAAATATTCTATAAGTGATTAGGACTGCCACACCCTGGACATATTTTGATTGTTGAGAATTTCAAAGGTGATCCCATAACTTAAAACCCAAATATGTTCTCATGTTAATAACAAGGTAGATAAATTCTTGGTAGTAATGGGCATGTACATCAACTTAGCTGGATTAAAATATCACAGAAAGACATGTACAGAAAGAAAATGGAACTAAAAGATGGTTTTTATTGGAAATTTTAGTTACATAAAACTATACGCCACTTCTCCATAATTGTAATAAAATTTTGCCATGTCTATTATGAATTTTAGTATATTTTTGTAATGAAACTTTCCATTATGGCATTTTCATCAAATTTGCCTTTGGCTATAAAGTCAAGAATGGCTATTCATGTTTAAGAGTATACACGGATTTAAGAGTTGATTCATAAGAATAAGCCAGTGAGGGTATAGTAGAGTCTCTTTTGCTTTGTGTTTAACTGGCATAAATGATACAAAATACTTACCACTCTCCTGGATTACCATAGACAGAGAATATTAATCACCCCTTTTCTCCTTACATATTGACTATATTTCTGAGGGTTCAGTTATTCTATTTGATTTTATAACAGGTGTAATATTAACCAATTATAGATTTATTGTTTTTATAGTATACTGTTCATCACTTAGTAATAATCTTTTTTAATTCTTGTTTGTAACATAAATTTTAATTATAAGATGCTATAAATCTACCCAGTCAAGCAAGGGTATTTTCAGAGTTAAAATAAAATATGAGCATTTTTGATGTTTTAGAAAGATTAGTGTTCTTAATGATTAAGTATGGGCTTTAACTCCCATGAGTAATTTCTGATATCTAATGTGTTTCAGAATGCTGAGATTTATACAGGTACAAAAGAAAAGAGGGATAATGTGGAACAGTGTGAAAATTATAGGGCAAAGAATAAGCAGAATTATATTCAAGGTCTTATTTGATATTGTTTAGAGATGTATGTGTCCCAGTACAAATTATTTAGTTTTTATTAGCCAACATTTTCTCTTTAGAAAATATATATGTGAAGTGTAATTACCAGATGCTAGATCTGTTCACCCATATAAGTAGCATTATAAATCACAACAAAATCTTGAAATATGAGATAGTAAGTTAGTCAGTAGAGAGATCTGACTTCTTTTTGGTCTATCAACAAAATTTGGATGTTTGCTCTGAATTTAAGGAATTTGACTAATAGTACATAAGGAGGGACCAAAACAAAAAGATCATGTTCACAAATACTCATTAGTTGGTTTGGGTTAAAACATTTGGTTTGCTGTGGTTGAACTATATCACATTGGGGATGGCTTGTAATATAATGCTCATTGATTTAAAACAACATTGAAAATTTTTGATTTATATGAGAAAGTTTGAGAAAACTCTGTAACTAAGTTCTAAGTTTTTAGAAGCAGAATCAGTGTCACCTGATTTATGCTGTTCATTTCTCTGTATCTTTCATGTTGATTTTTCAGTTCCTAGGAAATGTAATATAAGTTTTTTCTTTCTTTTCTTTGCCCAGGAAATTTGAACTGTTTTAAATGTCATCTCTTAGTGGAAACTATAGTTCTATGACCAATTATACTAAAAGCATATATTTATAAACATTGTTTGCCTCACATTTTGGTGACATCAGACAGTCCTAGTAATTTGGGTATGGTATAGCAACTCCAACCATTTCACTGTAAAATTGCTAGATTGTAGTTGGTAGTAGTTAGAAAGATATTTTCTCACATTCACTCATCAGAAACTGGTCTTACTTTGGGTTGTCACTGTTGAACACAGATGGAAAAACCTCTTATTTGAGTAAGTTGGCACTAGATCTGGAAGGACTGTGTGATAAAGTGACTCCTATGTACATAAGAGACAGAGAATTTTTATCAAGTATGAAAAGCTGATTTCAAAAGTCTAATGAAAGATCAAAGGTTTAGGAAAGTTAAGAAAATTGTAAGCAAGAAGCAAAATTTGTTGTACCAGAGAAATCAAGAAGTAACATGAAATCTAATCTCTAGAACAGTGTTATGTTGCCAAATGGATAAACATATAATAATAACTACATTGTTTTTCTCAGAGAATTGTAACAAATGGGCGTGTGTGTGTGTGTGTGTGTGTGTGTGTGTGTGTGTGTAAAGATTTACTGTAAGGAAGAGTTTCACATGATTTTGGAAACTGAAGTCTCAGGAGCTGCAATCTAAACTCAAGAGCTAGTAGACTCTATCAGGGTTCAAGCCTGAGAATCAAGAGGGCTTTGGTGACAGTTTCGGTTTGAGTACAGGAGATGATTGATGCCCCAACCTAAACAGTCAAGTAGAATTCCCTTTTAGTCAATCTTTCTGTTCTTTCCAAGACTGTAACTGATTGGAGGAGGCCTACTTACATCAAGGAAAGCAATCTGCTTTATTTGGTCTACCAGTAAAGATGTTAAACTCATCCGGGATCACCTCAGGATTAGGCACAATGGCAGTGTTTGATCAAATGTCCAGGCCTATGGGCTAATCAAGTTAATGCATAAAATTAACCATCATAACTGTTAACTGGTGTATTTTACTTACTGGAAACCAGATAATCTTCTGGGTACTTCGCATATGTTGGCTAATTTAGTTCTCTCAGAAAACTATGAAATAGATATGATTTTTAATCTCTATTTTATTAATGAAATAGATTAAGTGAAATGAAAAACCTAAGGATTTATTCTGGTGAAATAGATCAGAAAGCCCAGAAAGATTCCCACACTTTATGAGATCTGGAATGTGTACAACTAGTATTGCCAGTCTACTGGGGAAAAGAGAGTGTTTGGACAGATGCTTATTTATATTGAAAACAAAGTATTTTGCCTCACAAAATAAATTCCAGATAAGTTAATGGTCACAAAGTGAGAATTAAAAGTTCAAAAATGTAGCGACAAAAAAAGAAAATGTAGAAAAATATCTTTAAAACACCATAGTAGGAAAATCTCTAAACAAGATGACAAAATAGAAGAGTGATCATTTGATTTCATGAAAAACAAAGTCAACTGTAGATAGCACAACTTAAATGTTTGTTGGAAGTTACTCCTTGACACTTGATCCCTGACAGGCATTGCTAATCATATTCAATGCATTAATTCCAGGAATCTTCACAGAACAAATGAAAACATATGTGTTTTATGACCTAGCGATTCTTCTAGGTTGATATGTAAGAAAAATTCTTTTGTATCTTCACTGCTGTTGTTCTCATAATAAAAATATTGAAGTCAACCTGTATATATCAATAGGAATCAAACTCATGGCTAGTATTTTCATCTGATGCAATATTATACATATTTAAATTGATAAAATTTATCTACATGACTCACCATTGATAATGCACACAAAATAATGATGAGTGGAAAAAAATTGTAGAGCCATATATATGGTATAATATTTATTTACAAACATAAAAACTAATGCATTGTTTATACATTTATAAAGTAACAGACATGTGTAAGAAATTTTTAAACAGTACATAGCGGTGGTGGTAAATCTATGACATGTGTGCCACAGCAGGCTGCTATTGAAAGCTCTAAAAGGTTCACAATTATTGGTACATAATATGTTCTGTTACCTACATAGAATCCTTCGTATTATATATCTACAATATACACCACGTACTATAGCTCCAGTGTATCTTTTTTAAATAAAACTGAATATAATCAAATGTTAACATTTGTTACTTCTGGGTAATGTGTAGATACATTTATAAAAATGTTACTATCTTTATTCATTTATAGCTTTCAGTTTTTAATAGTTATTAAATAAAATAAGAGGAAAGATTATACTAAAAAGAGTGGAATAGTCATGGTACTTTTATATGCTTGTAATGATTTTGATGGAAAGTGATTAGGGGAGGATGATAGCTTAAGAAGCTTAATTTCCCAAAGTCCCTCCACACTTATGGAGCCTGAGGTTAGCAACTCTAAAGTACACTATTAGATGATTTTAGGATGAGATTATTGAGCTAAGAGCACTATCCTTGTGGAGATTACAAAATGGAGCTGAACTGCTTCAAACACATCTTCATGCATGAACATGTCAAAAATAGATATACAAAGAAGAGTAGGGTATCCGTCATACTATAAATGTTTGCTAAGTGTTAATAATTTATTTTTATGGTGATTATAATTAGTAAATTTGTACATTATTTTTATTGATATATAGAAAGTATGAAACTTCCATTAGCTTTTAGAATTTGGGTGAAGATCAAGAGTTAGAAAAGTGTAGACACTACAATTAGAGTTGTTTTACCAACCTGGTGGCAGAAACCTGTTGTTTAGGAACCATTTTTTCTTTTGCCCAAAGAATTTTGTGTTGGTTTTTAATGTGTTCCCCCAAGGCCTCGTCTAGTTTGGATGGGGCTGAGTCTGGCATTTGTGATTGGTTTGTAGTCTAGCACTGGGATTGGTGATGTGAGTGCTGCACCCACCCAGGGGTGGAGCCAACATACAGTGAAGGGCGAGAAGAAGGCTCTTGCCCTCTCTCTCTCTTCCTGGTTTGCGTGCCTTGCTACTTGCAGCAGCCATGAATGGCAGCCCTGCCACATCATGCTGCCTTGGGGCCAGCTGAGTATGGATAGAAACTCCTGAGAACTGTAAGAAATAAACCTTTCCTTCCCTAATTTTGGGCATCAGGTATTTTGTCTCAGCAACAAGTGAAAAATAACTAAGACAGAATTTGGTACCAATGGAATGGGATCATTGCTGTGACTAAAGCTGACCATGTGATTCAAGAACCTTTGGAAATGGCTTGTGGGAAGAGTTTGGAAAGATTCAGAGATGTCTCCTGAATGCATAGAGCTGGAACAGCTTAGGTTGTTCTGTATGGGAGATTCTGGTCAGCGCCCAGGTGACCAGAAGGCTGATAGAAAGCCTGCCAGTAAAAACCAGACTTGGGAGATTTCTGCTGGGAAGAAGGACTGCATTGGTTGTTGGACTTCACATGATGTGTGTTATGGCATAGCAGAAAGTTTTTCTGCATTTTGCCCATGCCCAGAAACTTTGCCTGAGACTGAGATTTAGGGAAGAGGACTGATTATTCTTGCAAAAGAAATTTCAAGGCAGCCTAATGTTGAAACAGTGACCTGGCTCTTGTTGGGCGCTCTTAGCCAGATTCATGTTGGGAATCAAGGGCAAAGTGCCCAGCATGGTGATTTAAAACCTTGTGAGTTTGGCCAGGAAGCTGTGGACTGTAAAGATAGAGATGAGACCTTGATTGCTAAGAAGGAACAGAGAAATAAAAAAGATGGCCTGGGGGTGTCCCAAGAGGCAGTGGGACTCCACCCTTTGCAGCCTCAGGCCTTCAAAAGTAAAAGAGTTTGCTTGGAGGAAGAAGACACAGAGTGCCATGTTCCAGAGTGTTGACAGAGGCCACAGGAGGTTCCAGAATGGCAGTAGCCACATCAGGTTCCAGAATGGTGGTAGCCATGCCAGATTCCACAATGGTGGCAGCAAAGAGAAGATTTTCCTCCCAATCAGGTTTAGAAAGCTCAGCATTCCAGGCATTCGACCCCTACAGCCAAGAGAGAGGAAAGCCTGGCTACTGCTCCAGCTGGCAGCAGATCTTGGCGGCATCCATGTGGCACTGGTTTTAGGTGCAAGAAAAATGCACAGATTCTAAGGCTTAGGCAGCTTCTGCCCCACATGCAGAGGGCAATGTGTAAAGATGTAAGGGTGAAGCCAAGGAACATGGATCATCCAAGGAAAGCTATGAAAGTTTAAACCCCTGAAAGTGTCATGGGAGTGGAATCACTCAAGCCTTTTGGAGTTTGCAACCAGATTGCTTCAGATGCTGAGCATAGAACTCCAGAATTTAATGTTTGCCCTGCTGGATTTTGGACTTGCTTTGGTTCCAATGCATTGTAGTCCCCTGTTTGTAACTTCTGGAATAGTAATGTTTATCTTGTGCCTTTATATGTTGAAAGTGTTTAACCCCATTTTCATTTGTACAGGGGGTGACAATTAAGAGTTTGCCATAAATCTTGGAGGAGACTTGGGACTTGGACTTTTCAGCAATGCTGAGACTATTAGGACTTCGGCAACTCTTGAGATGGACTAAATATCTTTTGTATAAAGGATATACATGAGTCCTTGGGGGGCCGGGGTGGAATGTATTGGTTTGTGATGTGTCCCCGTGGAGCCATCTGAGTATGGATGGGAACTTCCGAGAAACTAAGAGTAAACAGCAATGAGTGAAAAGTAACTAAGACAAATTTCTTACCTTGTTTATGCTGCAGATTGCATGCCTTCAATAACTGGGGAATATTTATCTGTTGGTGGTCATTTGGATTCTTTCCATTTCTTAGTACATCTATGTATATATGTATATATATCATAGCAGTATTGCATATATATATAATATGCAATATACATATATATGTATGCAATACTGCTATGATAATGTTTGTACAATTTTTTTGTGTAGAAATATGTATTCAGAGCCAGGCGTGGTGGTGCATGCCTTTAATCCCAGCACTCAAGAGGCTGAGGTAGGAGGAGTGTTGTGAGTTCGAGGCTGGCTTGGGCTACAATGCCAGTGCAAGGCTGGCATGAGCTACATAGTGCGACCCTGCCTCAAAAAACCAGGGCCAGGAGTTTGGCTTATTGGCTTAAGCGCCTGCCCTGACAGGTGCGAGGTTGTGAGTTTGATCACAAGTGCCACAAAAAAAAAAAAAAAAAAGGAATATATATTCATTGCTCTTTTGGATACCTAGGAACTGAATGACTGCATTTCCTAATGACTCTCTGTTTACTTATTTGAGGAACTTGCAAACTCTTTACTCAAAGGACTGTTATCACTTTATGTTCCCACCAGCATTATATGTGGATTCTAAATTCTTCACATTTTTATCAATCCTGAATGTTATGTCCTTTTTATAGCAGCTAAACTAGTAAAGTGAAGTGGTAGTTCATTGTAATTTTAATTGGTGTTTTCCCAATGGCTAATGATAATGAATATTGTTTTATGTACATAATAGTTCCTAATATTTGTACAGTAAAGAGATGTCTATTTAGGCTTTTACCTATTATATTATATTACATTTTATTTTATTTTTATTTAAGAGAAAAAAGCCATATATAAGAAAGACAGAAGGTAAAAGAGACAAACAAATGACAACAGCAAATCCACAGCTGTAATATTATAGGTTTACAAAACAAGATGATAGGAACTTGACAATGGTTGCAATATTGTGTATCATTACCTTCAACATGGTTGTTTACATTAACAGATATAGACGTGCAAAATTGATCTAATCATATGAGTATTAACCAATCTTTCTCAATAACTAATACATTCAGCAGTATAGATAATTTAGTTATCTTACATATCGTATATACAGATTTGTGACTTTTTCCATTTCCCTTCCTTCTTTCCTCTTTTTCCTTTTCCAATTACTTTTGCTCTTTGAGCAGTTTCTTACCATTGAACAGTATTTATTGTAGATTTTGGATCACATACACTGTTTCAGTTTCTTACACTAAGGAGACAATATGGTATTTATACGTTAGTTTGATTTATCTCACTTAGGAGTATGGTCTCAAGTCGTGTCCATTTACTTATAAAAGTCTCAATGAAATCTTTCTTGATAGCTGCATAGTACTCCATTGTATAAAAATACCACACCTTTTTTATCCATTCCTTGATTGATGGGCACTTGGATTGTTTCCAAGATTTGGCTATTACAAATTGGGTTGCTATAAACATGGGTACACAGATATCACTGTGGTATGAAGTTTTTAGTTCTTCTGGGAAAATGCCCAGAAGCGGGATAGCTGGGTCAAATGGGATCTCTAATCCTAGCTTCTTGAGGAATCTCCACACTGATTTCCACAGTGGTTGCACCAGTCTACACTCCCACCAACAGTGGAAAAGAGTTCCTTTTTGCCCTCCAGCATTTGTTGTTGGTTGATTTTTTAATCTTGGCTATTCTTTCTGGAGCGAGATGGAATCTCACTGTTGTTTTAAGTTGCACTTCCCAAATGACCATTGATGTTAAACATTTTTTCATATATTTATCTGCCATTTGTGTTTCTTTCTCTAAGAAGCGTGTATTCATCTCAGATGCCCATTTTTGAATTGGGTCCTTGAATCTTAGGGGCCTGATTTGCTTTAATTCTTTGTATGTTTTAGATAGAAGTCCTTTGTCTGATGGATAATTGGCTAAGATATTTTCCCAGTACATGGGTTTTCTTTTCACTCTGTTGGAGATTTCCTTTGACATACAAAAACTTTTTAGTAAAATGAGATCTCAGTTGTTGATACTGCAAAGTGTTTCCCATGCAATTTGATTTTTGTTCATGAACTCTGGCTACTCCTATTTCATCAAGATATTTATCTACTTTGTCTTCCAGCGAGTTTAGTGTCTCTGTTTTAATATTCAGATCTTTGATCCATTTTGACTTTATTTTAGTGCATGGTGATAGGCATAGATCTAGTTTTAGTTTACGGCATATGGAAAGTCAGTTTTGTCAGCACCATTTGTTAAAGAGGCTATTTTTCTTCCAATGTACATGTTTGGCCCCTTTGTCAAAGATGAGGTGGCTAAGTGTGTTTGTAGTTGTGACTGTATCTTCTAATCTATTCCATTGATCTTTAGGTCTCTTTTGATTCCAGTATTATGCTGATTTTATCACAGTAGGTTTGTAATATAGTTTCAAGTCAGGGATTATGATACCTCCTGCCTTAACTTTGTTGCCCAGAATTGCCTTTGCTATTCTAGGCCTCTTCTGGTTCCAGATGAATTTCAGGAATGCTTTCTCTAGCTCTGTGAAGTAGGCAAGTGGTATTTTGATTGGGATTGTATTCAATCTGTATAACAATTTTGGGAGAATGGCCATTTTCACGATGTTTGTTCTTCCTATCCATGAACAGGGAATATCTTTCCATTTTCTGAAATCCTCTTTGATTTGCTTTTTCAGAGTAATGTAATTTTCACTGTGTAGATCTTTTACTTCCTTTGTTAGATTGATTCCTAAGTTTTTCATTGTTTTGGATGTTATAGTGGAGGGTGTGGTTTCCCTTATTTTTCTGTCAGTGAATTTGTTGTTTGTGTACAGAAATGCTATTGATTTTTGATTGTTCACCTTGTATCCAGCAACATTACAGATTTGGTTATTACTTCTAGAAGTCTTCTAATGGATTTTTGGGAGTTTTCTATGTAGAGTATCATATCGTCTGCAAATAATGATAATTTCACTTCTTCCTTTCCTATCCTTATTCCCTTTATTTCTTTCTCTTGTCTAATTGCTATGGCTAATATTTCCAGAACTATATTGAATAGGAGTGGTGATAATGGACATTCTTGTCTTCTTCCTGATTTTAGGTTGACAGTTTTCAGTTTTTCTCCATTTAGTAACATGTTGGCTGTTGGTTTATGATATATGGCTTTTATCAGGTTGAGGTAGAGACCATCTATTCCAGTTTTCTGTAGGGTTTTTATCATGAATGAGTGTTGGATTTTGTCGAAAGCTTTTTCTGCATCTATTGAGATGATCATGTGATTCTTGTCTTTGGCCCTGTTGATATGGTATATTACATTTATTGGTATGCATATGTTGAACTATCCCTGTATTCCTGGGATGAATCCCACTTGATCATGGTGAATAATCTTCCTGTTAACGTGCTGTATTCTATTTGCCAGTATTTTATTGAGGATTTTTGCATCTATGTTTATTAGGGAGATTGGCCTGCAATTTTCATTTTCAGCTGGGTCTTTCTCTGGTTTCGGTATTATGGCAATACTTGCTTTCAGGAATGAGTTTGAGAAACTTGAGGAGTGTTGGCATTAAGTCTCCCCTAAATTTCTTGTAGATTTCAGCAGTGAATCCATCAGAACCTGGGCTTTTCTTTGTTGGTAAGGTTCTAATTACATTTTCAGTTTCGTTAGCTGAAATTGGGTTATTCACCATTTTTCCATCTTCTTGATTCAGCTTTGGTAATTCATAGGTTTCTAGGAATCTGTCCATTTCTTCTGTGTTATCTAATCTATGGGAGTAAAGGTTTTCGAAGTAGATGTTGATAATCTTCTGTATTTCCACAGGGTCTGTAGTGATTTCACCCTTTTCATTTCTTATTGGTTGAGTCTGAGTTTTTTCTTTCCTCTTTTTGATAATGTTGGCTAGGAGTTCATCAATTTTATTTACTCTTTGAAAGAACCAAATCTTTTATTCATTGATTCTTCGTATTGTTTTCTTAGTTTCAATTGCATTAATTTCTGCTCTGATCTTGATAATTTTCTCCCTCCTTTGGGCTTTGGACTTGACTTGCTCTCTTTTTTCTAGAAGTTTGAGGTTCATCATTAGGTTGTTTATGTGTGTTCTTTCCATTTTTCTAATGTTGGAGTTTAGTGCTATAAATTTCCCTCTGAGGACTGCTTTCACTGTGTCCCACAGATTCCGGTAATTTGTATTTGCATTTTCATTCAATTGTAGATATTGTTTAATTTCTTCTTTAATTTCTTCTGTGACCCATTTATTGTTTAGGAGAGTATTATTTAATTTCCATGTGTTTATGGGGTTCTTGTGGGATTTTTGGTCAGTCATTTCCAATTTTATTGCGCTATGGTCAGATAATACGCATGGAATTATTTCAGTTCCTTTGCATTTACTTAAGCATGTTCTGTGGACCAGTATATGATCTATTTTAGAGAATGACCCATGTGTAGCTGAGAAGAATGTGTATTCTGATGTTGATGGGTGGAGCACTCAGTACACATGTACTAGGTCCATTTGTTTACAAGTTTGATTCAGTTCTGTTATTTCTTTGCTGATTTTTTTTTTGTTTGGTTGATCTGTCTCTCTGTGACAGTGGGGTGTTAAGGTCCCCTGTTAAAACTATATTATTGTTTATTTGGCTTCTCATGTGTATTAAGAATTGTCTTACATAGTTGGGTGCTCCCATATTTGGTGCATATATATTTATGCTTGTAATCTCTTTCTCTTGAAGTTTTCACCCAACAAGTATGTAGTGACCTTCTTTATCTATTTTGAACATTTTCGGTTTGAAGTTTGTATTGTCTGCAAACAATAGCTACCCCTGCTTTTTTCTGGGTTCCTGTTGTGTGGACTATTGTTTTCCATCCTTTGGTTTTTAGTCTGTGAGTTTCCCTTTTAGTCAGATGTGTTTACTGTATGCAGCATATTGTTGGATTTTGTTTCTTAACCCACTCTGCCAGTCTGTTTCTTTTAATTGGTGAGTTGAGACCATTTACATTGATTGATATAACTGATATGTACTGACTCAACCCTGTCATGATATCTTTCTGTTGTTGGTTTTCTACATTTTCTGTTTAATTTTTCATCCTGTTTAGTGGTTTCCTTTTGTTGTTGTTCTTAGGATTATAATTCTCTTTGTCTCTTGCTAAAGTGTCTTTCAGTACTCTTTGCAGTGTTGGTTTGCTGGCCACAAATTTCTTCAGTTGTTCATTGTCATGGAAGTATCTTATTTATCCATCAATTTTAAAAGATAGTTTTGCAGGATATATCAATCTGGGTTGAAAGTTGTTTTCTTTCAGGATTTGAAATACTTCACTCCAAGCTCTTCTTGACTTAAAGGTTTGTGTTGCAAAATCTGCCATGATTCTGATAGGCTTTCCTTCATAGGTGATCTGTTTCTTTTCTCTGACACACTTTAGTATTTTGTTCTTGTGCTGTATTTCTGATATCCTAATTATTATATGGCTGGGTGAAGATTTATTTTGGTTATGGTTCATTGTGGTTCTGTATGCCTCACTTACCTGAATATCAGATTCTCTTCCCATGTTTAGAAAACTTTCTGTTATTATTTCTGCAAATAGTCTTTGCAGGTCATTAGTATTGACCCCTGCTTTTTCATTAATGCCTATTAATCTTATGTTATTTCTCTTGGCATCGTCTTGCAGCTGTTGAATTGTTGTTTCCTGGTTCCTTGTTATTTTTAAAACGTCTTTTCTTTCATGATCATAAGCTTCCATGCTGTCTTCAAGGTCTGAGATTCTATCTTCAGCTTCATTCAAGCAGTTTTTCAAACTTTCCATGGAATTTTTCATTTCCTGAATTTCCCTTTGAATCTGTTTCATGCATTCTATTTGTGTCTTATATTGTTCATTCAAAATTTCCATCACTTTCTTATGTTCTTCTATTTTTTTAATCTTGATCTTCTGTAGATACACACAGCATTTCTTTCATAATAATTGTCATTTCATTTTTTAGCTGAGAGATTATTTCTGATTTGAGTTTCTCTATAGCTTCATGGAGTTGTTTCTTTATTTCATTTGCTATCATTTCAGAAAGTTCAGTTGTGTGACTCCCAGTGTCTTCCATTTCAGTTTCTCTTGGGTTTGTTCTCAGTGGGCTGGGGGATTGAGACTGCCTCTTGGTCTTTCATTTTGTCATTTTCTTCTGAGACCTGTGAGGCTGGGCCGGCAGCCTCCTGATGAATTGCACTGGAACACTGTGTTAGGTAGAGCTTCAATCCTCCAATATCCCTGTGGCTAGCCCAGGCACACCCCCAGATTATGGCACTGGACCCTTGTGTTCTGTGGTTTGTGCGACTGGTCTCATGTTCCCCTGATGTACTTTGTTGGGCTGCCCTGGGACACTGGGCTGGACAAAGCTTGTATCTTCCCTGTAGCTAGCAGGGTCACACCCCTGGAGCTTGTTGCTGGGGCCTAGGACCTGGCTGTGTAGCATTCAGAACCGCTGCAACCTGGGTGGCTAGCAGATACGCACTCCTGGAGTGTGTTGCTGGACCCTCCACCTTACAGGGTGGGGGTCAGAATCTCTCGGACCTAGGCAGCTAGACAGAGTGCACCCAGGAGTGTGGCAACACCAGGACCTTACATCTGGCTGTGAGGAGTTCAGAGCCTCTGTAGTGAGGGGCAAACCCAGGTGAGTCCCAGGTGTATAGTACCTAGCTCCTGGTTGGGCAGGATTCGCAACCTCTAGGACCTGCATCGTAGCCACACCCCTGAACAATGCAGCTCAAACCTTGTGCTCTAATGGGCAGAGCTCAAGTTCTCTAAGGCCCTGCAGCTATGCTGGTCAGTCCCTGATGAGCAGCTCTGGGGCTCTGGGCTGGGTTGGTCTCAGTACCACTGTGTCCTGTGAGGCTAGCCAGGTGTTCCCCTGGTGGATTGCACTGAGAGCTGAGCTGGGTAGAGCTCGATCCTCTGTGCAGCTAGTGAGGGTGCACTCCCAGAGTGTGTTGCTGGACCCTCCACCTTACTGGGTCGGGGTCAGAATCTCTGGGACCCAGGCAGCTAGGCAGAGCACACCCTGGAGTGTTTTTACCTATTTCAGATAAGGTTTTTCTTTTATTGTTGAGTAGTTAGGGTTCTTTATATATTCTGAATACAAACTTTTTGTAACGATGGTTCTAGAATATTATGATTTTTTTTCAGTTTTCATTTTTATTATTACATGATTATATTACATAATGATTACAGTCCTTGTAAGGAGTGGATACATGTATATAACACATCTCAATGCTTTTTTTATCCTATTTCTTTCCCCTTCGTCCCTTCTCCCTTCTTCTCTTGATTACTTTTCCATTTGAAAAAGGTCTATCTTCCTGCTTCATATTATCTGTCTTTTATTTTTCTCCTTATTTATATTTTTTGTTTCTCATATAAGAGAAATCATGTGATCTGTAAGCTTGTGTGTCTGATTTATTTCACTTAAAGTTATAATCTTAAGGTGCATGCTATTTTCCTATAAATGACTCATTTATCCTTTTTATAGCATAGTAGTATTCTGTTGTGTATAAATACCATATTTTCTTTATGCACTCTTCTGTTGATAGACATAGACCTTTTTCATGATTTGGTTATTATGAGCTGTGCCCCTGTAAACATGGGTATGCCTGGATCAGTGTAATATAATGTCTTTAACTCTTTCAGAAAGACACCCAGAAAGGGAATAGCTAGGTTAAGAGGAGTTTCTAGTTTTAGTTTTTTTTGGCACTGGGGATCGAACTCACAGCCTCACTCCTGCCAGTCAGGTGCTTAAGCAACTGAGCCAAACTCCCGGCCCTAGTTTTTTCAAGGCAGGGTCGCACTATGTAGTTCAGGCCAGCCTTGCTCACACTGTAGCCCAAGCCGCCCTCGAACTCACAACGCTCCTCATACCTCAGCCTCTTGAGTGCTGGGATTAAAGGCATGCACCACCACACCTGTCCTAGTTTCAGTTTTTTGAGGAATCTCCAATGCAAATCTTTTATCCGATGTATTCTTTGAAAAAAATTTCTGCTACACAGTAGATTGTCATTTCTCCTTTTTTGAAATTATCTGCAGCACAAATGCATTTCCTTTTGATGTAAATAGTCCAATTTGGCTATTTTTCCTTTTTATCATTTATTCTTTTGGTTCATGTCTAAGAAACAATTGCCTAACCCATGATAATATGGGCTCATTTCTATGTTCCGCTGCAAGGTTTTTGTTTTGTGTCTGCTAGATTTAAATTTCTGACCAAGTTTCAAATAATTTTTATATACAGTGTGAGGAATGAACCCTGTTTGTTTTATGTTTGTTTAGCATGTGGCTGTCCAGTTCTCCTAACACAGTTTGTTGCGGAGACTATTCTCAACATTCAGTTGTCTTGACACCCATGAGCAAAATCAATCGAGCATAAACAAAAAAGTTTATTTTTGAACACTTAATTCTAATTGATATATGTTTACCCTTATGCCATTACCAAATTGTATTGATTGTTGTTGATGTGTAGTAAGTTTTGAAATAAAGCGTGGGACTCCTAAATGTGTTATTTTTGAAAGTTGCTCACAATAACAATTCTCTGGGCTCTTTGTGTCCCTCGCATTTTGTATGAGTCAGTGCTTACAAGAGCTTGGAGGATTAGGGCAAGGCTCCTCAAAAGACCCCACATGCTCTGAATCAGATTTAATGCAGGACACAGAAATTTACAAGATTGGCCTACAGTAGCTGGCCTCAGAGTCAAATGTTGAAGAACACAAAAGATTTGTTTATGAGCTAGAGATTGGAAGGATCCTTTTATACCATTATGACAACAATCCTCCTTAAAGTGAGTCTTCCACACCCTGAGCCAGTTCACTGAATTCATCGGGGCATTCCCCACTCAAGCAGACAATCAATAATTACCACCACACATTTGCATATGAATTTTAAGATCAGCTTATCAATTTCTGCCAAAAATAAAGGGTTGGTAGAATTTAGAGATCAATTTGATGGTTATTGCCAACTTGACCTTATCTTGTTTTTTGATTCATGTTCTTTTAACAATGTTCTGTTATTTTAAATGTGTGTCTTTAACTTCTTGTGCAAAATATCTACCTTATTCTTTTTATGTTATTATAAGTGGAATTGTTTTCTTAATTTATTTTCAGATTTTCCATGTTTTATATGTTCCTCTTTTACTGTATAGCTTTGCTAAACTTTTTTCTATTGGTATTTTATTTATGAGTTTTTGTATAAAAAATTATGTCATCTTTGAATACAGAGAGTTTTTTTTTTCCTTTCCAAGCTGGATGCTCTATATTTATTTAGTTTTTTATTAACCAACTGCTATGATTGAAATTTCTAATAAAATCTTGAATAGTAATGATGAAAACAAATCCCTTTTTGTTCTTAATTTTAAGAAGATACCAAACATTCATAAACTTTTTGTCATTAAATAAAATGTCAGCTGTGAATTTTTTGTAGATGCTTTATATTATTTCAGTTTTTTTCTACTCTAAGTTTGATTTTGTAAAATCAAGAATAAGTACTGGATTTTAAAATTCTACTTATTTTTTCCTCTGTTATGATGATTATATTGCTCTCACATGCTATCCTATTAATATAGAGTATTACATAGGTTTACTTGCAGATGTTATACTAATCATGTATTCCTGGTATAATTTTTACTTGGCCTTGGTGTACACCGTTTTGTTCATGTCACTTGATTCACTTTGTTAGATCAGAATAATATGAGCATCACAGAGTGAATTGGAAAGAAATCTCCTGATTTTGTAAGAGTTTGTGAAAGATTAATTCTTTTTTAATATTTGGAGGAATTCACTAATGGATCAACTGGATATTCAGCTTTCCTTGTAAAAAGTTTTAAAAACTTTTAACCCATTTTGTAATTAATTATTGGCCTATTAGGATTATCTCTTTTTATTGAACTAGATGGGGTAATTTGTGTCTTCTTAGGAATTAATCCATTCCATCTAAGTTATCTAATTTTCTATCATGTATTATATTATAGTATTTCCTTGTAATGCACTCTATTTCTGTGACATTGGTAGTTACATCATAATTTCCTTCCTGACATTGGTGACTTGCATATGTTTTTTCTTTTACATTATTTCACCAAAAGGTTAGTTTTGTTGATATTTTCAAAGAACCAATTTTTGAATTTATGGATAGTCTCTATTGTATTTTTATTCTCATTCATTTACTTCTGTTTTAATCTGTGTTTCCTTCCTTCCTTCTGCTTGCCTTGTTAATTTTGTTTTTTATAGTTTTATAAAAAAAGATGATGTTATTGATTGAGATCTTTCATGTTTAATAGAGACATTTACAGTTACACAGTTTACTACTATCACTGATTTAGCTGCTTTGCTCAAATTCTTGTTATGCTTCATTTTCATGTTCACTTATCACAAAATATTTTCTGGTATACACTGTGATTTCTTCATTGACAATTTCACTACTAATGTGATTAAATTCTAGATATTTGTCAATTTCCAAAATTCATTTCAGTGACTGATCCTCAGTTTAATTCTTACATGGTCTAGAAACATAGCTTCTATTATTTCCATTATTTTAAATTTACTGAGACTTGTTTTTTGGCTTAGCATATTATTGTTTATCCTGATATTTCTTGTGTCCTTGAGAAAAATGTGTATTTATTGATTAATTAAGATTTCTAGGGATATTTATTAGGTCTAGTTGGCTTGTAGAATTGTTCAGGTCTTCTGTTTCTATTCTGATCTTGGCGAAGTGTTCTTCCACTGCAAATGGGTATTAAAATCTTTAGCTCTCACTGCTGAATTTTCTATTTCTCTCTTCATTTCTGCAAGTTTTGCTTCTTCTTAGCTTGCCCCTCTCAGTGTGCAATGTCCATCTCACGGCTGAGTGGGAGCAAGGTCAATCAGGGCACAGGTGTATTAGCCTAGAGCATCTGGGGTAGAAGTTTCCTCCTACAGGTGACAGTTGAAGAGTACAGATGCAGCCTTTTTTGGTCTCATCTTCAACCTGGGCTGGCAGACAGAAGAGAGGCAAGATGAGAAATATCAGCAACCTTCACCTCCTAAGGTGATACTGCAGCTTGAAACTGGGAGTTGGAGGGAGAGAAAATTCCTTTGTTCTTGATAAAACACATCTAGGGTAAAGTTTTCTCTGAGCCTTAAGGTGGGTATAATGGAGTAGTACATCATTCCTCAAAGGACAGACCCTCAGCCTTTACTGAGATTTAATAGATTTTCTTTAATTAATGTTGCTCCATTTGCTGTATGAATCTGGGGCAGTTTCAAGAGAATATGCATGATTAATGATTGGTTTATGATTTTCACAAATTCAATTGTCTTTCTGGGGAAAGAGTCTGCCAAGATTCTTAATTCTGTATCTCTACATCCTGCTGTTTGTCTCTTATTTTTTAAGGTTGTGAAACACAATGATATTATTGCTTCCTTCTATTTCTTCTCTCACTTTTGTTTTACTTAATTTTATAATTAGATTATTCAGTGCTATTGTAACATGTACATTGTGGGAGGTACATTCAATGAAGAGTTTCTTACCATAGATCTTTTCCTTCCATTTCTTATATAGTCCATTAATACAGATAGTTTCATCAAAATTTACATTGAGTTGAATAAAAATCTTAAATAATATGATACTTTACTCTGATTCTTATGTAATATTGATATACTAATCTCTGTGTGCTTCTTCAGTTAGTAATTTGAGGGCAGACTCTTGAAACTTTGGTATGTGTGTATGCAGTGTCTTATTCGGTGGTATTGAGTTTTAGGCCAAAACTGAACCTCTGATTCTTATCTTAGCTAGAGCTAACATATCATTCTTAATCCAGACAGTGTGCAATTTTAAAATTTTAGTAAGGAACCCATTATGTTTACTTCAATTAGCCAAGGTTCTTTTAGTCCTGCTATAATCAAATTAGTAGAAATAATTTGCATGATAGAGTTGACTCACGGGACACAGGACTTCTCTTATATCATTAGAGTCAAGCACTGACCAGGGTTATTAAGCCTCAAGGAAAAAGAATCTCATGTCTTTAATAAACTCCCCAATTCAAACAAATTTCTAGGTGTTTCCTATTAACTCCAATATTTTTCAGACACGTCACTTTCCCTAAATCCATATAATGGCAATAGGCATGCTGGTTTGGAGTAGGATCCTAACCAACAGCCAAAGTTTAAGTAGAGGGTGTTTTATCCTGAGGGATTCATGAACTGACCTTGTTACTATGTATTCTTGATATTATATTGTATTAACCCTAATATACTAAAGAATCTTAGTTTTATTAAATAACTTAGTGTTTATGCTTAGTATTTAAAAATCGTAAACATCAGATGTTATATGCTAACTAAGAAAGAAACGTTGTTAACCATTCATATTTATTTGTAGAGGTTTCTTGTTGGCTCTAAATTCTGGAGTCATGTTTTTTTAACAGAAGAATTCCAACTTAATGGTAATGCTGTACAGTTGCCCTGCCATTTAAGGTGATTTTATTGGTAGAGAATGTCTCAGAGTGATGAATGAAGGAAAGAGGAAAGTTTGCAAGTTTCGTGCACCTCTACATTTAATGCCTGATGTTCTTTTAATATGAGACCTCTTTTGCTCACTGTTGTAGTTTAATTCTTCAACATAATGAAACTCACCATCTAAAACCCACTAGCTTTCATGTGACAGGATAAGATTCGAACATGCTAATGTTCTTCTTCCCATAAATTCATCTAAATTTCTCATTTTGTACACACAGACCCAGAAACACCAACTAACTTGCCCCAAATTAAGGAGGTCTCTTGCTTTAAATTGTCATGGTCCTCTCAACTCATATTGCTGCCTTCTAGGAGAAGGAGCTTCCCTTAACATAAGGGTAGTGCTTGATCTTCATTATACTTTTTCTTCCTGGGTTTCCGAGACTCCTCTGGCAAGGAAAGAGAAATGGAAATGAAGATGAGGTTGCTTCATGTTCGACTTTCCTTGTATCACACTCTGTGATCAAGACTTTTTAAATAGCAGGACTGAACCATGGTAGAATTTCCAAAAACCTGAGTGACATTTTGGAACAGAGTTCCAGGCTGACCAATTTTAGACATAGTGACAAAAACACACATTGTTGTGTTAATCCACTTAGATTTGAGAGTCAATTTGTTACCAACATAATGTGCAATGTCCTTATTAATATAATTCTTGAAAATTCCATGGGAGAAGAGGTCATATCAAGCTATTCTAGCATAACAGATGCAAACAGTGTACTAAATAATAGACTGATTAGAGAAAAAAGACACAACGCCTCTTTTGCCAGCTGATGAAGAGGAGAAAGAAGCAAGCTTAAGTGAAGGCATTAAGAGGATTCTTCAGGTTTTTCTTTGTAGTTCAGCATGTCTTTCACTTGTTTTACTTAAACACCATATAGGTAAAATTTAGTTGAACACCATGCAGCATAGGTAAAATTGACTAACTCTGGTAGTTGTGCAACACAGATGAAAGCACATGCACTTAAACTCAAGGATACATGTTTTTAAAGAAATTTTAAAATTACACACAAATAGTCTGATAAAATCACACAGTTTGAAAGACATCAAAGATATTTGCAGGGTTACTTTACAGTGGATCCTAGTGATGCTAAAATATTTATACATAATCTGATTTCTTTATATCATTCATATGCTACTCAGGGCATGTGAGTGTCATCTGTTTTATTATTCAGTATTAAATAATCTACAAAAAAGAATAGAGGTGAGGTTTATGCAAAATGAGCTTTAAGTTTCAAAGGAGAGCAAAACAGTAGAATCAGGAAAATTTTAAATGAAATATTCAACAGAACATGCCCTTAATATAAAGAACTTTCAAAAAGTTTTTTTAAATTAACCTCATTCCCAAAATGGGGCAATGAGTGCATAGTTAAATATTAAATTTAACTTAAGAAAGTAAATCTTTGTTTGGCAAACAATGCTTTTTTCTCAGCAGTTTACACTTGATTTAGAATGTCCAAATGTTAACTTCTCTGTGGCATATTAAAAACCATAAGTAATGATAGTCATTGCCTTTTTAAATTTACCCAAGTTGTTCCCTTTTAAAAGGTATCTGCTTCCTTGAACACTTGGAGAACATGTAAAAAGGATGCATTTATTTTGTTATTTGTTGAAAGCAGGATAATTATTGGCTAAAGAGTACTAAATGGTAATTTCTGAGTCACTATTTTTTTCTAGTTTCAATCAAGGAAGACTTCCAATACAAGTTTCTTAGAAATTCATGTAGTTTTTGCAAATGGTATTAGGTGGGTTTGTTCTTTGTAGTACTTTGATTTGTTTGCTTTGTTTTATTTTTATTTTCCATTCTGAAATAGAAACATTCTCAATATACTATATTTGCTAACTCTCTTTACCAAAGCTACTGTTTCTGTGACTTCAGCTCCAAATACATTCTCTTCCACTTCTGGATCTCTTTTGTTTTCCCTTTTCTTCCAGAACTCATGCTTATTTTCCCTCTCCTTCTGAGCATTTCCATTTGTGCATTAAGACACACTTAAATTCCTTGTATCTTGAAACCAAATTTCTCACCAGCAGCTACTGAGTGTATAGTACCCATCAGTGAGATGGTCATCTGCCATTCTCTTGGGGTTCAAAATCTAAGTCACAACAAAATAGTTTGTTTATTCATTTATTTTCCTTTCTTCTCATAGATTTTGGTGCATAATTATGGTCATTCCTCTCTGAGTTTCTCTCAAATATCTCCTTCTTTCTCTTCCTTACCCTTTCCAGGCCCTCCCAATAGCTTCTTAACTCTAGGATAGTAGCTGTATTATGGCTAGTCTTCTTCCTTCCTGTGACTTGAGCTCATCCCCCACAAACTAGAGCAGCTCTCTTAAAATACTCCTTTCATGATGCTTCTTACCTAGGTAACACTACACTTCTTTGCTCAGAGAGTAAAATGGTCACACCTCCAAAACAAGGGTTCACCAAAATCTTTCATTCTACTCTCATCTGAGCTACTTCTTAACAAAAATCATTCCTTTCTAGTCAAGTCAATCTGTTGATGAACCATCCATGACTCCACTTTCTGATTTTGAGCCTTCTTTTGTGCATTTCTACATTTAGAATTACCTTCCTGGCCCCTACTAGATCAATTTTAGTGTGGTTTGACTTCATCTCTATTTGTTTTTAAGACTCTTTCCTTCCTTCATTCAATATATACTTCATGGTCATCTGCAATGGATCCTACCTCTGCATCTGATGGAAGTTGTTCTTCTTGATGGAAACTGAGAGAAGTGTCTTTGTGCCTTGCGACTATGATCTGTTCTGTGGTGGAGAGGAAAGAATGCTAGGCTGTGAGACACACTTTTCTAACAACCGTTCTCTGAACCTATGGAGAAATTAGCATTGTTTATTTTCTCCCTCTGTCACTGGACCTCTAGATAAAAACAGGTTCCTGGCAGATCTTTTTTGAAGAATAAACTGCCTTAAACAAGGTCTTAGCCTGCATAAGTCTCATCCTTTATGAAAGAAAGTCTAGAAACCATGCATTGCTGAGGAAATTCTGTAATTCTTATAATTGCACATGTATTTTCTTTGACCATGCATTGTAGGCTAACTTTCTTACCCAAGACCTGTTAAATGATCTTTTAAAAAAGACTAACGTCTTGGTAGACATATGCTGGTTTACTTCTCAGCATTTTAAGCATTCTAGTTATAGATCATGTATGTGGGAATTATTTTCCTTCCTTTCTTTTTACACCATAAGAAGTTTAATTTGTCCTTGAGAGAAATGCAATTGGGAACATTGCTAATGTGCCACATCTGTCTTAGAATAACTTCCAGGCACATTAAGTGTCTTTATGTGTACCTTGCCTTCCCAGTTCCTGTACCTACTGGGAGGCATGTAGGAAAAAATGAGAATGTCTTGTTACCGAGGCTCAACGTGATAGTAAATTGAGTCACCAAACTAAAAGTCCAATCTCAGCCACAAGTAATTTAAATACATTGTGGGAGCACTGGACCAGGACTGGGACTGGATTGCAAGCCCCTTTGTGCTGCCTGATGAATCTCTGCAGGATAGGATTACCAATATCATGACACAGACTCAAAGATTAAAACAAAAATAAGAATACATACACAATTGTATTGATAAGACATACCTATTTTTCTTATACTATGACAGAAAATGAATACATACAAATTGGTGCTACTATAGCTTCAAGGTTTCTAGTTTCATCTGAGTCTTCTAAATTAACTGACATCTATGTCAGCTCTATCTTCCAGTCATGATGGTTATAAGACCATTTTCTTGTCACTTTTTAAAGTTTGTTTCTTTTCACTCTCGGCATGACTTTACTTTTTAACTTTATAGAGAGAGTAGAGGTCAGTATGTGGTAATTTCTTTAAATCCTACCTTTCCACCCTCTCCATGCTGACATCTCTCACCACTGCTTAGATGGATAATGATGGTGCCCAAAGCCAGGTCTGTTATACATCTCTAAAATACATTAACCAACCCAATCATCTGTCAAGAATGGTGACTCCCAGTGCTGCCATGTATTAGAAAAATTTCAGATGCTTCTGTGGAATAAATGCTCAGGTCCCACTTCTGGCCCATGAAATCAGAATCTTTGAGGGTCAGTGAGGCTCAGTATCTGTCCCGTTTTTAAGCTCCCCAGGTGATTGTGTGAAAAGCCAGACTAAAACTCAAGAAGGACAAACATCTCATGCATATTCAAAATTGTTCCACTTCAGCACCCTGCAGAACATCTGATGCAGATTAAAGGCCTGATTATCTCTGTCTGGCTGTGTCACCACCTCGCCTATGCTTGTTGTATATTCTGAGAGCATTCACATGATCTCTCAGCATCTCGCAACTGCTATCTTTCCTTCTTTTCAGTATCTCTTAGTCAGGGATTTATTTTTGAAACCTGGCTTCCGCTCTCACTATTTTGCCCTAACTTCTCTCACCTGAGTTACCTCAACTTCTTTCACTCCTTGTCTTTCTTAATCTTCCCCCACAGTGATATAGTGTTGATAACTTTTAAGTGGTTTGCTCTCTTGAATTCAGGGTAATTACGATGTTGGCTTTCTCCTCAGGGTCCTGTACTATTTCTCCTTCCTCTTGTTGCTCCTTAGATGTGACTTTCCTTTGAAATCCATTTATTTTACTTTTTACTTCTTACTTTGTTTTTAAAGCATTTTGATTGGTTCTAGACCTCTTTTGAAAATACAATGAAATTCATGGATCTCCCCCCAGGAAATTAAATTGTTTGTAAATACAAAAGTTATCATTTCATTTCAGTGAATTTATAGCCCCCTGCAGTTTTCCACATTTATGAACAGTACACATATATAATTAAACCTAAGAAAACTAAAACAATACAAGTGGAAAATTCTGTAAGGAATGGGATGCTGATTTATGAAAATTCTTGGAGTTAAAAATTATGTGAGGGTGTGTTATGGTTTAGATCTAGATGTTCCTCCAAAGCCCCATGTGATCAGAGGCAGGGTTTTGGGAAGGTGATTGGATTATGGGGACATTACAGCTGACTTGCTTTTAGGAGGTGGAGTCTGTCATAAGAAGCAGTTCACTGTGTGCATACCTAGCTGGGTACATATCCTTTCCTGACTCCTCCTATGAGCTCGTTGCTTCCTGTTCATCTTTAAGCGAGCAGCTTTTCATCTGCCATCCTGTCCTTCCTTGGAGCCAGCTAACTATGGGTTATAGCCAAGAGCCAAACAAACCTCTCCTCTTTCAAGTTGTAGATATCAGGTATCATGTCTCAGTGGTAAGGTGACTAAGACTTGATATCACATGTATGTGCTTTTAGTTGGGTGAATTTGGTGTCTATTATGACCCAAAAACTTATTGCTGAAGCCAGGCGTGGTGGCGCATACCTTTAATCCCAGCACTCGGGAGGCTGAGGTAGGAGGAGCGTTGTGAGTTCGAGGCCGGCTTGGGCTACAGTGTGAGCGCAAGGCCGGCCTGAGCTACATAGTGTGACCCTGCCTCAAAAAAAACTAGGGCTGGGAGTTTGGCAGTGGCTTAAGCGCCTGTCTGGCAGGTGTGAGACTGTGAGTTTGATCCCCAGTGCTGAAAAATAAAACAACAAAAAAACCCCAACTTACTGCTGAAGCATATTTTAGGGTTCCTAACTGCAAGAAGCCTGCAATATGCAATAAAGATTATTTAGAAGAACACAAAAATATATATTGATAGGTTGAGGCAAATTTTGTGACTGGAAGCTCACAAAAACATAACCCTGTATTTCCCCTAGGAACAATTTTTCACTATTAGATAATTCAGCATTTGTAGCAATTTTATAGAACATAACTATTATGAGTAATGACAATAAGTGTGTAGAATAGCTTGCAAAATTTGTCTTTGTAACATGATGTCATTTAAAAATTTTTTTTTATTTTAAGGAGAAAAAATAATAAAAACAGTGATGCCAAATTTCAAAATAAGATAGCAGGAGAGTAACATTGGTTAATATTTTGTGTATTGTTATCGTCAAAGTACTTGCTCATATTACAATATATAGGCATGAAAAGTTGATCAAACAACAGAGGCACAAAACTTTCTTCTCAATGAATTAATAGAAATCAGTAGTATGACTATCTTAAATGTCATATATATTTATATATATATATTTTTTTCTTTTCCCTTTCTTTTCTTCTTTCCTCCATCCTAGTTTCTTTTCTCTTTTGAATAGTTTCTTCCCATTTCAAAATGGTACATTTTGGATCTTATTTACTTTTTCCCACTTCTCACAGTAGGGAGACGATATGATGTTTACACATGCAAGTTTGATTTATCTCACTTATGAGTATGGTCTCGAATTGCAGCCATTTACCTATAAAAGTCTCAAATTTATCCTTCTTAGAGCTGAGTAGTACTCCACTGTATACAAATACTACATCTTTTTTATCCATTCCTTGGTTGATGACCATATGAGTTGTTTCCAAGATTAAGCTGTTACAAATTGTGCTGCTATAAACATGAGTGTACATATATCTCTGAGATATGATGTTTTCGTTTCTTCTGGGAAAATACCCAGAAGGGGAATAGCTGGACTTTTGAGGAATCTCCACACTGATTTCCACAGTACTTACACCAGTTTGTATTCCCACCAACAGTGGAGGATTCTTTTTTCCCCACAGCCCCACCACCATTTATTTGTTGATTTCTTGGTGATAGTTATTCTTACTGGGATGAGGTGGAATCTCAGTTTTGTTTTAACTTGCGTCTCTCAAATAACCAGCGATGTTGAATGTTTTTTCATGTATTTATTTGCTATTTGTATTTCTTCATCTGAGAAGTCTATATTCATCTCAGATGCCCATTTTTGAACTGAGTATTTGAATTTGGGGGGTCTGATTTCTTTCAGTTCTTTATGTGTACTAGATATAAGTCCTTTATGTAAGGCACAGTTGGATAAAATTTTTCCCACTCTGTGGGTTATCTTTTCACTTTGTTATGATTTATTTTGATGTGTCAGAACTTTTTAATAAGATGAGATCACAGTTGTTGATTCTTTGAAGTGTTTCCCATGCTGTTTGGGTTTTTTCATGAAGCCTCTGCCTGCCCTTATGTGTTCCAGATTTTTACCTACTTTCTCTTTCCTTTAGTGTTTCTGTTTTAATATTTAGATCTCTGATCCATTTTGACTTAGTTTAGTGCATGATGATAGACATGGGTCTAAGTTTTAGTCTTTGGCCTGTAGGGAGGCAGTTTTCTTAGTATGTTTATTAAAGAGGCTATCTTTCTTCCAGTGAACATGTTTGGCCCCTTTGTCAAAGATAAGGTGACTAAATGTGTTTGGAGTTGTGTCTGAATCTTCTAATCTATTACACTGATCCTCAGGTCTGTGTTTTTGCCAGCACCATGATGATTTTATCACAGTGACTTTGTCGTATAATTTCAAATTGGGGATTGTGATGCCTCCTGCCTTGCCTTTGTTGCTCAGAATTGCTTTTCCTACTCCAGGTCTCTTCAGTTTACAAATGAATTTTAGGAATGTTTTCTCTAGTTCTGTGAGGTATGATAATGGCGTTTTGATTGGGATTGTATTAAATCTGTATAACTGTTTTGGGAGTATGGCAATTTTCACTATGTTGGTTCTTCCTGTCATGATCAAGGGATGTTTTTCCATTTTCTGATATCCTCTTCAATCTCCTTTTTCAGAGTACTATGATTTTCAGTGTATGAATCTTTTGCTTCCTTTGTTAGATTGATTCCTAAATAGTTCATTTTTTTGGATACTATTGTGAAGGATGTGGTTTCCTAATTTTTCTCTCAGTGTCTTTGTTGTTTGGGTACAGAAATACGATTGATTTTTGAATGTTGACTTTGTATTCAGTTATACTACTGAATTTGGTTATTAATTCTAGAAGTCTTTTGGTGGAGTTTTTGCAGTATCATATGAGGAGTATCATATCATGTGCAAATAATTATAATTTAACTTCTTCCTTTCCTGTCCTTATTTCTTCTATTTCTTTCTCTTGTCTAATTGCTCTGGCTAATGTTTCCAGAACTGTATTGAATAGGAGTGGTGATAGTGGACATGCTTGTCTTGTTCCTGATTTTAGAGTGAAAGCTTTAAGTTTTTGTCCATTTAGTATGATGTTGGCTATTGGTTTGTCGCAGATATCTTTTATGATATTGAGGTAAAGAGGATCTATTCTGATTTTCTGTAGGGTTTTCATCATGGCGAGTGTTAGATTTCATCAAAAGCTTTTTCTGCATCTATTGAGATGGTCATTTGATTTTTCTCTTTGTCTCTGTTGATGTGGTGTATTACATTTATTCATTTGCATATGTTGAACCATCCCTGCATTCCTGGGAATAATCGCACTTGGTCGTGATGTATAATCTTCTTGATAATTTGCTACACTTTGTTTGCTAGAATTCTACTGAGGATTTTTGAATCTATGTCCATTAGTGAGATTGACCTATAGTCCTCTTTTTTGGTTGGCTCTTTCTCTCGTTTTGGTATCAGGGTAATACTTGCCTTCAGGAATGTTAGGGAATAGTTTTTTCCTTTCAATTTCATTAAAAAATTTGAGTATTGGCATTAAATCTTCTCTAAATTTCTTGTAGAATTCAGCCGTGAATCCAATAGTATTTGGCTTTTTTTTTTTTTTTTTTGGTACCAAGAATCAAACTCAGGATCTTGCAGTTGGACTTTTGTCTGTTGGTAAGTTTTTAATTACATTTCAAATCTCAGTGACTGATACTGGCTTATTAAGAATTTTTATATTTTCTTGACTCAGCTTTGGTAATTCGTGTGCATCTAGGAATCCGCCCCTTTCTTCTGTGTGTTCCATCTTATGAGTGTAAAGATTTTCAAAGTAGGTATTGATTATCTTCTGAATTTCTACAGAATCTGTAGTGACTTGACCCTTTTCATTCCTCAATGCATGAAACTGAGTCTTGTTTTGGATAAGATTTGCTAAGGGTTTATCAATTTCATTTATTCTTTCAAAGAACCAGCTTTTCAATTCATTAATTCTTTGTATTGTTTTCTTAGTCTCCATTGTGTTAATTTCTACTCTGTTTTTTATAATTTCCTCCCTGGTATAGACTTTGGGTTTCTCTCACTTTTTCTTGAAGCTTGAGGTGAAACATTAGATTGTGTTCATCATTTCTCTAGTACATACTTGACCTTAGGAGTTTTAACCATCTCTCACTTAGAATCTTGGCAACTCAGTGCGTTGTTCACTGAATGTGAGGGCTTTTCACTTTGACAAAACTGGAATGTATTAAGTGTTACAGCAGTTGACCTGTCTAAAGATGATTTTATTCAAGATTTTATTTTCCATGTAAACATACAAAAAAATTCCAGGAACTGCATTTTCATCCTATTTCTATTATTCCCAAACAAATATCAGGGCTCATTACTCCTTTAGACTGGAAGTGTGACTTGTGATTGGCTTCATGAACTCTCCAACATCTTAATTCAATTAAGATTTGAATTTTTATTAGACTAAATGTTAGGTATTGTGATATTAAATAAAGTATAAAATTCATTATACCATTAAACATGAAATCTTAATATATTAATATATCATATATTTATAAAACTGAAATATAAATCTCATGTTTATTATAGTTATCCCAATTATTATACCAGTGATGAAAAAACATAATCTATTTTTAAAAAGACTTTTGGTAGTTCTTTTTATTTTAAAGAGGATAAAACAGAATAAAACCAATCAAAACAAACCAGTGTAGGAGATATAGGACTTTAAAACATTATGAAATCAACAATAGTTACCATAATGCCTTCTTATGTCTTCAAAATAGTTGCAGATAACTTTGGACATAGTAAAAATCAAACAGAATAGAGTAGAATAGAAACAATAAAAACAAAAGAATGAATGTAATAAAGAATTTCAAAACAAGTCAATAGTAAATCCAAGATTGCTACCATAATGTATCTTGCTACCCTTGAAATAGCTTCTCCTGCCATCAGATTTAACATAATCAAACAAAACAAAAGAGAATAAAACCCAAACCAACAAACAATGGAAATGATATAGGACCTCAAAACAAGACCATAGGGAATCAACAATGGCTACAACTCTCAGACAGAGATTCCTTCCTAGATGCCATATTGTGTACCAATATTCTCTGAGCCTATGATCAGACCACTGGCCCTAGACCTGCAATGTTAGTGAAATACCAAAGTGCCATAGGCATCCAATTGTATTTCACCTTGATAGCTATCATCATAGCCTCTGTTTCTCTGGATAAGCTGGTTGCTTATGGAGAGGTGAGGGGTTGGTACTTTTTGTTTGCCAGCCTGCATGCCAGAAGGAACTGGGGTCTGGCTCTTTCCAGTCCGGCGTTGGCCTGCACATGGTGTTGGTTCCCAGACTGGGCTTGTTTGCTGGTGTGGCCATTGTTCTTTCTCCCCGCAGTCCCCAAATGGTGCTGACTCACAGGGAGAAGTTTGATTCTAGCTGTTCCCAGTCTGCTGGTGGCCTGTGCATAGTGCTGAAAAACTTTTGGCAGTTTTATTCAACTTGGAATCTTTTTTATTTTATTATGAATATGTAGTAGATTATTACTTGTTCATAAAACGAGAGAAATACTGATATAGTATAACACTGCTGCACCTTGGAAACATTGTGCTGTTAAACAAACCAGTCACAAAAGACTGTTTAGTACATGATCCCATTGGAATAAAATGCCTGTGATAGGCAAATCCATAGAGAAACAGAAAATAAATTAATTGTGACCTAGGGCTCCATGGGTTAGGAGGAAGTAGGCAATGATGCTAATGGAGATGAAATTTATTTTTTTGCTGTATGAAAGATATTCTAAAATTGATTGTAGTGATATTTGAATAGGTTGGTGAATATACTAAAAAATTAAATACATTCTTTAAATAGGTGAATTGTATGTTAACTATATATAAATAAAGCTATAAAATGTTTAAATTAAAAAAGAAAATATAATCACATTTTGTCTTCAGTTTATTTGAACCTCTAGTATAAAACCTAAGAATTTCCATGACCATGCAAAGACTCAAGGCATATTATTTTCACTAGCTCTTTCTTCAAATCTAATAGATAGGGCTTCAGAAGAACAAAGGGACACAAGTGTAAGGACAAGGATAAATGTTAAATATATATTTACCTTTAAGTAGCAAGAGTAAATAAGTAATAAATAAGATTACATTATTAGATATGTCAATGAAATCGAGTTGCTATGTCTTATTTTGGTCGAATAGTAGACACTTTCAGTCTCAATTGCTTTTTTATTTGCTAGTAAATTGGTTAACATTCTCTTAGTAGCCTGGGTGAGGGCTATATGTGCTAATTATGTATCTTCATTATGATTCTAAGGTAGCTGTAATGCAACTAATTAGTAATGGGGAAGAGTTGAGCAAATTTATGGAAAGTATTAGAAGAGTAATTGCCTTTCAGATGATGCTGGTATTAAATACACATCCACTTAAATTAGAACATGAAAGGTGAGAAGAGGAAGGAAAAGAGATTATTAATTTTAGAGTAGGAAACCAATAGTAAATTTATCAGTCTTTGTCTTCCCTGGCTTTCACGGCCATCATACATGCCTTGTCTCCACTGTTGAGAACATGTCAATCTTGCTGTTTTAGTGGTTCTTTCCCATCTGCTCATATTTCATGGCATCAGAGGATACACTGTCATCACGATTTATTGTAATGGTCCGTAAGTTTTGTTTATCTTATCCACTGTTTCCATAGGGGAAATTTAGGAAATTTCAAATCTACACTGCAACCACACCATCTTCCCAAAAATGTCTCTTGCTTTCTCTTCCTTCTTCAATTCAGTACAGCCTCCAATAAATTGTCAAGAAAGACTTTTCAGGAAGTTTTTGGGGGTTTTGGGGTTTTTTGTTTTGCATCCCTAAAATAAGTTTCATCTTCACATTCAGTTGATATTCTAGCTAAGTAGAGAATTCTGGTTAAACGTCTATTTCCTTGAAAGTAGTGAAAGTATATCATTTCTATTTTGCTCCCAGAAATTCTTTAGTCTGTTGTAGTGGTGATCTTCAATCTATTGTACATAAATTTTCTTGTTGCCATTGGTCTTATTCCCTGAAGTTTTAACTCTGTTTCCATGGCATTTGTCATTCCTGTAACACAGAAAGCAAAATAAAAGTATAATAACTTGTTTAAAGTTAGCACAAGTAGTAACCTGTACTATGTGCATTGAACCTAGCTTTGAACCTCATGCTGTTTGTGTTGTACTGTATCACAAGAGAGTTAAAATTGATAGCTTCAAGCAAAACTTCAAATACCAATAATACTACCATTTAATGAGTGTTGACATAGACCTTATGCTTATATAGATAAGGATGGTGTCTGCGGCTTTTGACTTCACATGCTTTATCTAATTTCATCCTCACAGGAACCCTATGAGACAGGTTATATTTTTATCCCCAGTGTACACATGAGAAAGCTGAGTCATAGAAAGTAAGAAAAATTGCTAAACAAATGTTGTGAAAATCCTTGACAAGATTTTAGTAAACTTTTCCTAAAGTAGGAAAATTAGTAAGCATTTTAAACTTTGCATGAAACACCATCTCTATTACATTTACTCAAATCTGCCATTGTAGCATGAAAGCTGCTATAGACACAATATATGAAGAGTGAACATGGTTATGTTCCAGGAAAACTTTGTTTATAAAACAGATGATGGGATTTATGTGACCTGTGAGCCATAGTTTGTCTACACCTGCTTCCGATAATTTTAAAAAATGGTCGAAACACCTGACTGAAGTGAAAATTGGCTCCAGCCAGAAAGATTATTACACTTTGGATACACAGCAGGTACTGGAGAAAACCACGGGCATTTCAAACTTTCAAATAAGAACGATACCTGCATTTGACAAAAAAAAAAAAAAAAAAAAAAAAAAAAAAAAAAAAAAAAAAAAAAAAAAAAAAAAAAAAAAAAAAAAAAAAAAAAAAAAAAAAAAAAAAAAAAAAAAAAAAAAAAAAAAAAAAAAAAAAAAAAAAAAAAAAAAAAAAAGCAGAGAAGTTGACTATTGTAAGAATAGATTTTAGTAGCACCAGTGCTTGAAGAAGAGGTGGTAGCATCCCCACAGCTCCTGTGATTTCTGCCTGGGCTCATCACCATGATCTTTTGTCTCTCTCATAGGTTCAATTTCCTGTTTTTAAAGAATGAAGCAATAAAAAATGGATTAATGGCACCCAAATCAGCACTTGTAATTTGGATGAGAGAAAAGCTACAACCTGAATACCTTTTAATCCTCCAATATATTAATAATCAAAAAATTTACTCTAAGGGGCAATTTTAAAAACAACCTCAATGTTAACCTAAAAAAAATTCAGAAAAGCCATCAACAACAGTTATGTTACAGCCACATGATTTTTGTAACAAGAAATGGGTGGTATATTTGGTTCCCAACTAATAGTATAGTCCCAGATATATTATTCATTTGGAACCAAGGTCAGAAGAATAATTTACTTATCACCTCTGCGTAAGTAAAGGCTTAAGAGGAAAGAGAAATGTACTGGTTTAGTGACAGAAAGAATTTACTTTCCTAGAATATAACTTGGATAGACTTAATGGAATATTTCTGTTTTTCAAAAGGACTTGTTTCATAGCTTGTCTTTGTATTGTGCAAGAAGCTAGAGAGATAGCAATCATTTAAGATTTTATTCCTATTAGCGAATAGACTTGTCAGCTGGAACCAGGATTTGAGGCTTAGGGTAGAAACTGTAATCACTTTTTATCTTCATTGCAACAGTGAATAAGCACAAAATTTCTAAAGGATTATTTTAAAGTGAAAAATGTATTTTATATTCAGTAGGGAGAAAGAAACTGATAGCTAGATAAAGAATAACAAGTAAGAGTTACTTTTCTTCATTGTGAGGGGTATTCCTTATGCTCAGTGACACAAAACCCTTTCATTGTGATTATGGACTAACTCTCAGAAAGAGAAAGAGACCATGCTTGTCTCCAGGCTTTGAAAAATACTCCAGTCTGGTTACTACTGCTAAATCAATAAACCTACAACAAAGAACTGTGTTACAAGTCAGACCTTCCTTTGCCTTAAGCCACTCTTTCTGCACATTAAAATTTCTATCAGATGTTTCTCTATTGATCAGTCCTGGACCCCCTACCTCTGTGAAAAGTCAAGATGGCAAGAATGGATTCTTTTCTTGTTGCCAGGTAAAAGTCTCCGGTAGTCTTCAGGTAGTTTGGAAACTAAATCTATAAATAATTTTAGGAGCTCTTTTATATCTTTATGTTAGAAAGTAGATTTAAATTTGCTTTTGAATATGTCTGCTTAGATCATAATTTTCATCAATTTTTAGTACCTAGAATAATATTAAGAAATAAATAAATTCTATTGGTATGATCACACTACCTAAAATTAGAAGGATTTATTTTTTTTATTGATTAGTCTGTTATCCAAACTATCTGCAAAGACAAATGGAACATTTCTTAAAAATCTTAATGTGGAAATCACTTATTTAAAAGAATGTTAGATTTGGTCTGATGAGTTTACTTCAACTGAGATTCTCCTCTTCGTGGTTTTAACTTAGTGATTTTGTTGTTCAACAGTTTTCTATTTCTGTCATGAATCCAACATAACTTTACCAAGAAATTAAAAAGTAGTTTGGAATTTCAATAATTGGAGAAAAACTTATTTTTGGTTTTTGGTGAGGGAGGAAGCTACACTCACATGCTTTCTGGGTTGGGCAGTATATGTAAAAGATGACTGATGGCAGTACAGGGCTCTGCAATCAGTGCCACTATGGGTGTTTGACTGATTTGAATCAGTAATTAACATGTTGGTAAAGCTTAGTTGTTAAGTCCCCAGTGTTGTCCTGAAACCAGCACACCCTTACACAGGGCATCCTAGTGTAGTCTTTGGACCAAATGAATTAAAATAGTCCCAGGTTCTTCTGTAAATGGTAAATTTCTGAGCTTCATTTTAGTTTTTTTAAAATAAAATAATCAGTATAATATCAGTAAGTACAGAAATAGTAATTGAAAAAGCACTCATTTATGATTAAAAAAGAGTTCTCAATGAACTAGTAGTATAGTGTGCTTCCTTAACTTGATGACTATACAGAAAATCTAAAGCTAACACCACATTCAGATCAGAAACAAGGAAAGGGCATCCTCTTCCACCAGCCCACTCCAGCATTATGCTTAAAGTTCTTTCTAATGCAATGAAACAAGATAATAAAATAAAAAGAATACAGATTATCAGGAAAGAGATAAAACTGTCTTTGTTCAAACAATATAATCATCTATGCAGAAAATTCAAAAGAATTAGCCACAACAAAACCAAAAATCTTTTAGAACTAGGAAGCAATTACAATGACATTTCAGGATATAAGGCAAGTATACAAAAATCAATTATCATCCTATATGCAAGCCATATACTTTGAAATTAAAAATATAGTATCGCATATATTAGCACTCCATAAAATGAAATACTTCAGTATAACATGTATAAGAGCAACCTGAGGACATCTATAAAACTCTAATGAATAAAATAAATGGAGGTGTATTTGATATATTCCATGTTCTACAGTGGAGAGACTCGATATTGTCAAAGTGTCACTCATCTTGACCTAGAGATTTAATGCAATCCCAAGCAAAATCTCAGCAAGGTACTTTATAGATGTGTATCATCAAACTACTTCTAAGGTTTATATGGAGAGCCAGAAGTCACAGAATAACCAAGACAATACTGAAGAAAAACAAATTGGAGTAATCTTACCAAAAGGGTGAAAACAAACTCCATAAAGATAGTTAATAATTTAATAATAGATGAATTATCATCCAAAGAAATACAAATAATACAGAAATGTTCAAAGCATATTTTAAAATAATACTACTTGAAATTTTAAAAGGGATAAAAAATAATTAACATTCATAAAAAAAGATTCATGACATGCAGACATAAAAGTGTGATTCAATTATTGAGGAATCAGAAGAGAACCAATTAGGGACCTGGAACTAAATATAATATTCAATTTTTAACAAACATAGCTAAAGGAATAATTCATAAATTAAAACAAAATACAGAAAACTTAAGAAAAAATAAAAATAAAGTTAAAGACCTAACTCAGAAGATGAATAGAGAAGTTTCAACACTTGCCTAATATGTGTACTCAAAATAAGAAATATGACAATAAGAAAGAGGCAGTTTTAAAGGATTAATGAGAAGTTTCCTCCAAGCTGAAGAAAAACAGATTCTCATGTAGTGATCCAGGTGGTAAGTGTGAGGAATAAGAATAAATTCAAAGGCACTCTGTACAACACTTAATTGTGACTCAAAAGTGAAGATAAAATATAGAAAGTTTTGAACAAAAACTAACAGAATTTACCTCTTTACAGATTCTTGCTGAGAGAACTACAAAAGGATGGACTCCAGGCAGAGAAAAAGTGAATCCAAGGAATGGCGTGGGATATAAGCAATAACAGTAAGTAAAACTAGTAGAAAATATATGCATTTATTTATAATATAAAACTAATTATATGGAAAAAAATTAAAGTCAGGACTCCTGAATTCATTTTAACTGGACTTTCTTTGTATATGGTTCCAACTATTTTCGTTTGATGACATTTTTTCTATTAGCTGCTTCTTTCTCACAATACCTTCATCACTACATGAAGAAAATATAATAGGTCCTCAAAAAATATTTCACAAGTGAATAAGTGTCTTCTCATTTAAATTTTAAGAAAGTTTCTGATGAAAGAGCATTTTGTATCAGGAGGTATGTTTTAGCTTTTCTCTGTCTTCAATATCCTATGTCCCACAAGACATTTCTTCAACTTACTTAGCCTGGTTATTTTTTATCTGAAATAGAGGATGATTATATAAACCTAATTGAGGTTAAAACAAGATAATATGCCTGGTCATATATGTTTGAGATATTGATTTTTCCTCTCTATATATTTTACTACCAAATAACTAGATAAATATTTCACATAAGCATATATAACACAAAAGCCAAAAGTAGTTTGCAAGGCCTCTTAGATTTTGTTTCCAAAAAATTAAGCAAGGAACAAAGAGAGAAATAGATGAATAAGACCAGAAAAGTATCTAAAGATGTAGGTATGACCTTCTTGGCAGGAGTCTGTAATACACCAGTAAAAAATACCTACCTGGTATATCTAGAAAGACTGTGCTAAAAGGCAGCCTCAAAAACATTTTTATGAAATTATTACCATTTAAAACTACCAGACCAGAAGGAGCTATCTGGATAGGAAACCATTGTCAGAGAGGGAAAATTACTAAATATTTGAATAACTTTCCCAAAATTCTTGGGGCTAATTTGATTCTGAAACCAGGAATGGGTTAAAACAGTAAACTAATTCTCAAGAATGACAAAATTGATCTGTCTTCTATCTCAGTGTACAAGTAAAGAAAAATTAAGCTCATTTGAAAAGTAATGAAGAATATTATACAGTAAGTCCCCAACTTAGAAACAAATTCCATTCAGGGAGAATATTTGTAAGTTGGATTTGTTCATAAGTCTGGTGAAATGAGTCTCACACACCTTTGGCCCAAATACACACTGTGCATTGCCTTGTGCTCCCTAGCATCCCCTCCACGTCACCGCTGTTTTCCTCTTGCTTCCGGACACCCTGGGCTCTGATTGAGCACTGTATTACTATGCATTATTACACTGTACAATAAGTGCACGGCAGCACAATTGTGACAATGTCTGACATGTGTGAGCTACTTCCTAATTCATTACCATCTAGAATGTTTGCAATGCAAGGTCCACTAGCGTATTTGAAAGTTTGTAATGCCAGTGTTTGTAAGTCAGTAACTTATTTATTCCTGCATGAGAATTCAGTTTTTCCCTAATTAATTTATAGGTCCCACACAATAGAAAAGCAAAAAATTATATCCTTGATATGTTCTTACCAGAACATAGTGATAATAGTACACATTTATAATCTCAGCTACTCAGGAGACTAAAGCAGAAGTATTACAGATTTGAAGTCAGGCTAGGCAACTTAAAGAGACTCTTCTCAAACAACAACAGCAACAACAACAACAACAACAGCAACAACAGCAGCAACAGCAAAAACGTATTTCTGAAACAGTGGAATAGGGATTTTGGGAATTTATTTGAACTTCTCCCTGTTTCCTGTATCTCTATCTTCTATTTTGGGGTAAGGCTATAAGTCATTGGTGGATGGCCTCTGAGCTCAATCCTGCTATCTCAAAAGGAGAAGGAGAAGAAGGAGTAGGAGTAGGAGGAGGAGGAGAAGGGAAGGAAAAACAAGGCAGAGGGAGAGAGGAAGAGGAAATAGAAGAGGCTGTGATTAAAACAGTGTGTCAACCTCTTAAAGAACTTAGGACAAGCCTCAGAGAATTAATTTTTGGCAATATAGTCCTCTGGGATTTCTCTTTTAGGTTTTTCAAGAAATACATCTTAAATATAAAAAAATTACTTCTTACTTTTGCCTTTACAGCACTAATAAAAAAATAGTTCTTGGTTGAATAGAAAACACGTGTTTTTAAATTTTAATAATATTTTTATTTTAAAATAGTTTCAGATTTGGTAAAAATTTCAAAGGTACACAGTACAGAGATGTCCTACTCCCTGCAGTTTTCTTTTTTAAAAATACCTGACAGTGGAGTGTGATGCTATATTCATTATACTGATACCTTATTTTTGTTAACAAAAAGCCATAGTTTATTCAGATTTACTTAGTTTAGTTTTTTCCCAATGTTATTTACTGTTCTATGCTTTTTAAAGATAAATTGTTTAATTAAGTAATTTTTCAGGATATGTCATGTAGTTATTTTTATATAGAACTGACAAACATTCATCTCACATGTACAGTAAGAAGCAGTGCCTATGACCAGGCTGCATTGATCCCCTCTGACTTATTTAGAGGAATCTCAAAAATGACCTGGCCACTTTATCATGGTAGTAAAATTATCATCTTGTCAGAGTAAGGTAATTCTCTCACACTTTCCTCACATCTTGCCAATCACTTATTTGAATACATTTAGAATCCTAGCACTAACGTATTAGGCTTTTCAGTTCATCTTAATTACCATAGAGAGGTATAGCTGCTTTTCCATATTCTCATGTTTGCTATGTCTACGTGAGATATTAAAGTTAAAATCCATGGTCTCAAAATAGGTATCTACTTCATATTTCCTGGTAAGATAGCTATTTTAAAAGTCCAGGCACTGTGTATAATTTACAATCGTTTCATCTGAAGCTTTTGATTATTAACACTGTATTATGGCTACTTGCTCAAACTAAGATGCCACGGAAAGTATGCATTTGAATTCTAACATTTAATCACTAAGGACAGCAGGATGAATGCCAGGGCTCATAATCCATATTGAGGTCTCTTTAGTTTTTATAGATATCTTTCTGGCTACTAACTCTCAGGGTCATTCACTGATTTTCTACGAAATTAAAGTATAAACCTAATAAATATCTAATCATTCCTTTTCTCTCTTTTGTCACACATTTAAAAGAAATACATCAAGATTTGAAGAAATATAAATACTTGGGCATGATTATATTTCAACTGATTGCATTTATTGTTTTACATTAGCAGTTTTATAGATGTGGTCAGAAAGGCAATTCATGATTAATTAGTATACTGGAATGAATAGACTTTCAAAGACATACAATGAAGATTTTGGTATTTTGAAGCTTCCAAAAAATTATTCGATAAAAATCCCAGGGATATGTTCTTATTTACTCTTTCAAAGTCACCTTGAACTAACGTCTTTCATTTTAGGAAGAAGAGACCCACACTCATTTTTCATTATTTTAAAAAATTTTTCAATAAAACATAAGAATAATATATAAGGCTCACATTCATATGAGTACAAGAGTGTCATTTTGACAGTAAGACGGGAGTCTTATTGGGTACTAACTGTGTTATTCAGAGTCCAGTGAGGAGATAGAGACCACAACAGTTGTTTTAACAGCAGGAATTTAAATATAAAAATTCACTCAAGAATTGAAAATCTGAAAAGAGAATAGAAACTTTCTTGCAGAGTATTTTGAGGGCTGCATGCATAAAATGAATAGTTTGGGCTTTTTAATATTTAAGTTAGGATGCAGAAGTTAAAGAGCCATAACTCAAACTTCTGAGGAGATGCTGTTGCAAAGTTGTGTTGCTGCTTCAAGAATGCTACAGAGGGACTGCCTGGGGTGAGGACCCAAACTCTGAGGAGGGGAAACTAGTCTGCTGCAATGGGTATGCGAAGGGAATGATGATGTTAGTTCTGCAAGTGTTGGAAAAATATGAACTGAAGTAATTGCATTATGGGAAACCAGCCATTTCTCAGGTGAAGTAGTGTTGGGTGATGCTGAGTATAGGAAAAAAAAAAACAGCACTAGAAATGGCCTAGAAGAACAATATCCCTTCTCTCTCCTCTAGCCTTCTAATTTCTCTCTAGTGCCCCTTACTAACAGATACCAACTGTACTCCAGCTGGCAAATGACAAGATGGCTTCATGGTCCCAGACTTAGAATAACAAAAAGTGAATTATGGAAAGACTCACAAAGAGTAAAATATGGAAGGAAAACATTTGAAGCTAAAAGATGAATATTCAACAAGTAGATGGGAAAAGAAGCCTTACTTCTGCTTGCCTTCAATGCATTTTATGATGGATATACATGAAGTTCAATACTTTTAGTTTTTAATTCTGGATAAAAGTAGTTATTTTTCTTTTTGCATTAAATTTAATGGTATATGGAAAAAAAGTAGTTAGATAAAGATGGGTGACTAGTTTCATACTTATAATCTTGGTTACTTAGAAGGCTGAGGCAATTGGACCACAAGTTTGAAGCTACCTGGGCAATTTAACAAAACCCTGTCTCAAAATAAAATATTTAAGAAAAGGGCTGAGGATGTAACTCAGCAGTAGAGCATTTGCCTACCATGCATGAGGCCTGGTTTTAATTCCCACTGCTGGGGTTAAAAAAGATGACTGACTAAATACATGTATATACTTGCCACAAATCTCTTAAAAGACATCAAAAATAATATATCTTAGTTGTATAATAAAACAATAATTCATGATGGAGAGAAAAAGCAGGTGGATTCAGTTAATGTAGATAAAATACTACAGAAAAGGCTTAGCAATAAAGAAAATAAGAGAATGTGGGAAGGACCTCACAGGAAGCTTCAAGCTCAAAGTCAGTGAGTCAATGATTGGCTGTGATCTCTGGGACACTGGATCACTGACAGTTGTTTTCTGGGGCCAAGGACTAGTTGATCCCTTCTTTTATCTCCAGTGATACTTAGTAGTTGGCAGTGCCAATTTGCTGCCAAGATCAGGTGATGAGTGGTCCCTTAAAAAGTTAGTGATGTCCAGGAGAAGCGTGAAGACAGGAATCTGAGGACTGGTTACACACTCAAATGGCTTGCAGCATGTCCTGCTTTTTTTTTTTTATAAGTGTTTGAGGTAAATATCCAAGAAAATAACTGGCTTTCCCCAGATTCAGTGGCTTGGGAACTCAAAGAAGACCAGACAATGAAAAATAATATGTCTTTTTGTGGAAGAGTCCCCAAATTCAACATGCAGAAGACTTTATACCTGAATAACAAAAAGTATTAAAGAATTCCAACTGGTATTGAAGGGAAAATACAATATTTATAAAAAGCTATTATGGGTACAGGAACAGTGTCTATGTGATTAAACAATGACAGAAATACGAAGGTAACATTAATTAGACACAGATGATAAATAACAACTCAAGGGGTTTTCTAGTATGGAGAACAAGACAGACATAAAATGATGGAGAATTTATGTAGTACAGAACATAGGTTGAGAATAGACATCATAGTTCTGACCATGTAAGCACATAGGACAGAACAAGCAAGAAGAGATAATCTCAGAAATTATTTATAAAATATTTTCCTTATAAAATAAATTAGTTACAAGTAAACCAGTGAGTTAAATTATAAAATACACTCATCTGTTGTATTCACTGATTTTTATCCTTGGCACACAAAATAGTAGGTGCTCAGTAAATATTTATCAAATGAATAAGAACATGAAGAAATAAAGCTTGCACACACCAAAAAGAAAGAGAAATACCTGGAGTATCTTCAAAAAGAGAGACAGAAAAATATTAGAATTTAGAATCATATTTTCATAAACTTGTCAAAAAGATATATAAGATGGAACAAAATTATCAGTTCTGAGGTAAACTGATCTTGAAACTAAATTCTTATAACCCAGCCATATTAACATTTTAGTATAAGTATAAAATAAGATATAAGCAAACATGCTAAGACTTAGAACTTTAGTCATTTATAAAATTTATACAATAAGTATTTTAGCTTGTGCTCTGACCAAAATAATGAACTAAAGAGGGACATAGATTGTTGATAAGGAAATCCATGAAGAAAGAAGTTGACTTGATTTGTTTTAAGAATAGTATTCTGAAACTAAAATTCCTAAAGATCTCACCAGAAAAATAAAATGTGGGTCAAAGGTTGGAGGAGCAGAAGAGGAAGAGGAAATATGAAATAGAAGAGAGAAAAGTGTCTCTTTTGGGGTATAGGTGAACATACAAATACATTTAATTTAATGTGTGAGGGAGTAACATAAAGAAAACGAAGCATTAATTAAATTTTAGTACACTGACTTTCTCTTTTTTAGAATATTTTATTCTTTAAAAACTGTTGAGTCAAATGGTGGGAGCATTTTTAGCATTGATTTTTATGGTTTAGACCTAATATGTCACCAAAGTCTCACATACAGTATTCAGAGGTGGTACTTTTGGAAAGTTTATTGAATATTTATCAGAGGATTAACTCATTGATGTGTTTGTGGTTAAATGTGCTGTAAGGAGGTGGAGCCTGTTTGGAGCTAGGTTACAAGAGGTATGACCTGAAAGGGTATATTCTTGTCCCTAGCTCTTCTCTTTGTTCTCTGCTACTTAACTGATGTGGGTTGAGTGGCTTTCCTGTGCCATGCCCTTTTTTATTTTAAAAAGCAAAACAGAAAAAAGGATAGAAATGATACAGAATTTTTTTTAAAAGGTAGGAAATTAGCACAAATTAATATATTGCATATTGTTATCTTAGAAGTAGTTGTTCAGGTTATGAGATCTAGGCATAAAAAATTATCAAACAATTAAACAATGACAGCACAAACTGTTTTTTTTTTTTGATGAACTAACAGAGATTAGTAGTATAGTTATCTATCTTGTATACATATACCTACACACATTTATATATGTATAACTACGTGCATATAATCTTTTCCTTTCTTCCTTTTCTCCTTTCCCCATCCCAGTTATTCTTTCCTTTTGATGACTTTTTTTCCCTTACATTATTACAATATTGTACATTTTGGATCTTATTGCTCTTTCAGTTTTTTATTTTATTCTTTATACTAGGGAGACAATATGATATTAATAAATGAGAGTCTGATTTATTTCACTCATGAGTATGGTCTCAAGTTCCTTCTGTATGGCTGAGTAGTACTCCATTGTATAAAAGTACATCATTTTTATCCATTCTTTGATTGGTGGGCATTTAGGTTGTTTCCAAGATCTACTTTTACAAATTGTGCTGCTATAAACATGGGAGCACATATTTCACAGTGGTATGCTATTTTTAATTCTTCTGCAAAGATACCCAGAAGGGGAATAGCTGGGTCAAATGGGACCTCCAATCCTAGTTTTTTGAGGAATCCCCACACCGATTTTCACATTGGTTGCATCAGTGTGCACTCCCACCAACAGTGAAGAAGCGTTCCTTTTTTCTCCACAGTCCCATCATTCTCTTTTATCATGATGTTCCTAGCTTGGTGCAAGGCTTCCATGGACTGAATCCCCAAAACTGTCAGCCAAATACACCTCTCCTCCTTTAAATTGTGGGTGTCAGATACTGCATCTCAGCAATGAGACAGGTAACTAATAAACAGGATACCGGCAAATCCTCTGCAGCTAATTTGCCAGTGTACAAGCTAACACCATTTTTAGTGTTCATTTCCTATACTTCTGCAATATTTGATATAATCAATTAATCTTTTCTTTCAATATGATCATATTATTCTATAATTTTTCAATTTGATATTTATTTTAACCATGAATTATTTCTATCTAACCCATCTTTCTTTTAAATAGCTGCATAATGTTTCATAGTAACTGATATTTATTCAGATTATGACCATTTAATTGTTATTTCCCTTGTTAATAAAATTTTTTTCTTATGTGAAAAAAGAACCGATGAGTCAAATCATATGTATCTAGTTTTGGTAGGCATTATCAGATTTCTTTCATATTAATCTACACATTTCCCTGGCCAATCCAAAACACTGTTTTAATTCATTCATATTTGAAACTGAAAATTTTTGTTCATTCATTTGTTCTACTGACATTTTTCTCCCCTCATCTTTAGAATATAAGAAGCTGTTCTAGGCAGGGGCTGTGCACAACCTACTGTTCGCCTAATATTTATAATAGTCAATAAATTATTGAGTGAGTAAATGCAAGTTTGAATAGTCTACGTGTGTACCTACCTCCTTCCTCTATTTCTGCTTTTTCCTCTACTAAAAATGTTACCTGTCAAATTGCATTCGCTCTACAAGTCCTAGTTCTTATTTCTTTTTATTCATGAAGTAACCTTTGATCCCTTTGCCCTTGGAAGTATTTTCCTCCTTATTCTGCCTCTAGATCACCCCACATAGTAATATTCTTCCACCTGCCCTATTCTGGCTTCTGCCCTACTAACATCATTAGCCGTCTGTTAAGCTGTGTGCTTAGTAGATGATAAACTTCTTTAAGACACAGCCAATGTGCATTAATCTTTCTGTTCTCCTGAGCACCTAATGTTTGACAGAATTATTATTTTAATTGAATAATTACTATCAAGTAGCTTAATATCCAGAGTTGTAGATTTAATAGGAAAATAATGGAATTTGGAATTGGGAAAAAAAACATTCGAAGCCTAGCTTCACTCTTAGCTCCATGATGTTATTTTTTAATTAATCTCAACACACCTTTTTGTTACCTTTAAAGGAGGACTATAAATCCTAATTTGAAAGGATGCAATGGAAATATGAAGCAAATCAATTGAGTAGCACACAAGGAATACATGTGACACATTATTCTTGGAACATAGAAAGTGTACACTTGGGGATTCATTTAGTGGAGGTCTGAGTACCTACTGCGTGCCAGACGATGACAGTGATGATGAAACTCCAAGCCCTGGGATTCTCACTGATAAATTCTTACAATTTGGGGAAGGTTAAAAACAAGAATATACATTTTCATTTAAGTGTTTTGCAATTTAGATACATACTACAGTAGGAAAACAGTATTCTAATCTTGAGATGACCTTCAAATTATTAAACCAAGTTCTATTTCAATTGAAAAATAAAAAGCTGCTTCTTAATATAAGCCTAAAAATAAGATGATTACTATCTCTATTAGTTTTGAAGACCTATTAGGTAAAGTAAACAAAATAGATTCATGTCAAGTTGATTAGAATGTGAAACAGAAGAGAAAATTTTGAATATTACATTTACCAAAACAATAAAATGAAACTAAATTTAGTGACTGCATTTCAAGCTAAGAATTACTCTCAACAAATTAAAACTGCAGTCAGATTAAAATGTATAGCTTTTAACTGTCTATATATTTTAAAACATAAAATTGTGGCGTATTGTCCTTCTGAGAGAAAATGTAGTTAACTACCAATAATTGGAAAGAACTGAAATATGTTTTGAATCAAAATACAGTCCATATTGGAGTGCAATCCCTAAAATTGAAATAGCAATACTTTCTGTTATGTTGTTCCACCTCCATTAATGAGTCTTCTTTCCTTGAAAATATATATATTTGTGATTTTTCAGACAGTTACTTCTTCATTATTTTATTAAGAGTTAAGAAAGTACAAAATGTTGTTAATTACATGCATAAGTTTTTTAAAATTGGCATTTAGGTTTATATAAATTAAGCTTCATATTGTGACTTTTTTTCATCCTATAAAATTTGTCATTTATGCTTTCACTTTACAAGTGTTTTAACGTTTTACTTTCAAAAATTCAACAGTCAAGTTATCAATTTCATGGCATGTTATCTAATACCTCTAATGTTTAAAAAATATTAGAATGGAATTTTTAATATAACAAAATAACAAAGAGAATTCTCTTAGTTTTGTTAGTTTTATTTAAGTAACATTGGTTTTTTAATTTAAGTAACATTGGTTTTTTAATTTATCAGGCTAAATTGTGGAAAACATAAAACTTCAAAGATTTATGATTGTCTTTAAAATAAGTTTGATTGTTTTTCAAACTTAGGCAAAGATGTTTTTCATTACATTACTTATTGTTCATTTTCACATGGATTCGAGTGGCAGTGGAGAATTTTCCTAGAATTTTTGTTCTAAAATTTGAATTTATGGGAAATATTTTCATCTACTGAACCATTAACTTGTTCTGTTTGTCATTTAGTAAGATCTCTACAATCTCTTTTAATGTTTCCCTTTTGCTTTTGTTCTCTAGGAACTTTCAGTGTAGTATTCATAAGCAGCAGTTATATCCCTTCGGGCATTGTTATCTCCACTTTTACCTAAAAGACTCTTGCTTTTATTTTTATATTAACTGTTTTGTGTGCTCTTTTGTGTCTCAACCTAGTGCATGAAGTACTTTAGGTCTTTTAAATGTTTTATAACTATAAAAATGTTTTCTTTTAAATAATTTCATTTGAGATTATTTGATTTAACACTGTATAAACTACTTCCTCGCTCATTCTCTGTCTCTGTCTCTCTCTATATATATATACATACATATTTTAAAGCAAGGTGACTGTCTCTATATACATATATATTCTTTAAAGCAAGGTAGAAATAACTTTATTTGTTCAGATTTAATTATTGGAATAAAGTCTAATTTCTATTGTGCTAGGAAGAAAGATGGAAGAGGCAGACCTTTGAAGCATAGCAATCTGATGAAAATGGAACAGTAATACTGGTCCTCATTTTTGAGTCAGGAACCAGGGTATAGGTAGAGTCTGAAACAGGACTGAGCTTAGAAATGGTTTTAAACCTGCTTTAGACATATCCTGTCTTGTTTGCTAGAAACGCCTAACAAAATATTTTCTTTCTTTCTTTCTTTGGATTAAAGAACAGATACATTAGACAGGTATCCCAAATTGTTGCAACAAAGTAGACTGAAAAGTGAAAATGGCTAAAATTCACAATAGAAATTAAAGAATTTGACTTATAACTGAGAAATATTTTGAGATAGAATAGCAATTAATTTGGTATTTCTTTATATTTATATTTGCAATAGGATTGTGAAGTGTTAAGTTTAGAGTTAAAGCAGAATTCTTCATTGCTGAGAAATACTGACAATGATAGAACCAAGAAGTAGTGATTTCCTAACATTAAAATCACCTGGAGAAATTTTTTTTTCAAAATGACAATATTATTTTTTATAAAAATTAACATTTTGATTCTTACATTTTTGTAGGAATACAAAAGACTCAGTCTAAACAAAGTTAGAGTTCTAACCCTCCCCAATCTCATGACTTATACAAAGTTACATTAATCATGACAAAACAGTATGATATCAAGATAGACAAACCACCAAGGTACCAACATGAAGTCCCAAAATAGATACCCACCTGGAGAAAGTTTCTTATTCTTTGCTTTTAACTGTCGTCACATGATGATAGATAACATTATGGTGAGATCTACTGATATAGTACTTGCACCATGGTCAATTTTTTTTCCTTATACTTCTGGGACTTTTCTAACCCAAGTCAAATTAAGGTTGCCAGCTATGGTTTAAAAACTGTGACAACTAATTAGGAAAAAATTTAAGCTGAGCTGGTTGACTGAATTTCATATAATTAGGAAAGGTGAATCCTCCAGAGTCATGTCCATTACAAGATGACTTAATTATATATTCAATCTTTATCTTCCCAATAAATGTTTTTCTATTAAAATCATTACTTGGATTTAGGTTGTTGCAGGTAGGATGGTAGGACAACTGTTTAAAGGCTATTAGAATGTGACTTGGTAAAACTAAGTTTACATAAATTGAGTTCCAAGTCCTAAATTCTGACTATATGTCTGATTAAGGCAATATATAAGAAGCACAACTCAATAGCAAAGAGATAAAAAATATATATATACTTTAAAAATGGGCAGTAGTTTTATAAGTCTCTTCTGTTTCCATCTGAATTTTAGAATTGCTTTTTCCAATTCTATAAGGAATGTTATTGGTATTCATATGAAACCAGAAGAGATCTAGAATAGCAAAGTTCTGAGCAACAAGGACAGGGCAAGGGACATCATAATCCTGGGCTTCAAGGTATACCACAGAGCCACAGGTATAAAACCAGCATGGTTCTGGCAAAAAATAAAATAGACTCATGGATCAATGGAACAGAAGATACAGAAACAACTCCAGGCACACTCAACTATTTTATCTTTGAAAAGGGGACCAAATATTTTACTGGAGTAAAGACAATCTCTTTAACAAATGGTGCTGGGAAAACTGACATCCACATGCTGAAGAGTGAACCCAGACCCATATCTCTCACCAGTCACTAAACTAAAATAAAAATAGAACAAAGATCTAAACATTAGAATAGGTAAAATTCTTGAAGACATACCTGTAGGCAAAGACTTGCTCAACAAAACTGAGGTACACAAGAAATAATACCAAGGATCAACGAATGGGATCACATCAAATTAAAAAACTTATGCACAGCAAAGGAAACCACTCATATAGTGAAGAGACTATGTACAGAATGAGAAAAGAGTTTTGCCAACTACTCCTCAGACAGAGAACTAATATCTAGAATATATAAAGAACTCAAAAAACTTAGACCCTCCAAATTTAAACACCCAATTAAAAAATGGGCATCTGAAAAGGATAGGTACATCTTGGATGAAGAAATACAAATGGCCAATAAATATGTGAAAAAAAATGTTCAGGATCACTGGTCATTTTGGAAATGAAAAGTAAAACAACATAAAGATTCCATTTTCTCTAGAAAGAATGGCTACCATTGACAACTCAACAAGTGTCAAATGCTGGCAAAGCTACCAGGGAAAAGGACCCCTTCTTCATTTTTGACAAGGCTGTAAACTGACACAGCTACTATGGAAATTAGTATGATGATTCCCCAAAAAACCAAAAACAAAAAGTTACATTTGACCCACCTCTCTTGGGTACTTTTCTCTTGTTGCTGAGACAAAATACCTGATGCCCAAAATGTAGGAAGGAAAGGTTTATTTAGCTTAGCTTTTTGGAGGTTTCAGTCCATAGTCAGCTGGCTCCAAGGCAGGGTGGTGTAGCTGAGAGGCAGCTGTTCATGACTGCGGCAAGTGACAAGAGCAAAAGGGGCAAAAGGGAAGAGCAAGCCTCTTTTCCTCCCTTGTATTCTATGTTGGCACCTGCCCCTGGGCAGGTGCAACGCTCACAACTGCCAATCCCAGTGCCAGACAATGAACCAAACACAAGCACTAGACTCAGCTGCCTCCAGGACACCAAGAGGCTTTGGGGAGACACCCAGACACAAACCATAACACCAGATATTCCCCTCTCCCCAGTAGATTTAAAGGCATTATACCACAGTGATGTTTGCATACCCATGATTATAGCAGCACAATTCATAGTAGCTAAATCTTGAAAACAGTCTATATAACCATCAAGAGATGAATAGATTGAAAATATGTACTACTTTACCATAAAGAAAGATAAACATAAGTCATTGTAGGAAAACTGACATACCTTGAGACCATTATGTTAAGTGAAGTAACTCAGACACACAATCAAAATCAAAATTGTCATGCAGTATCATCTCTTTCCAGGTTGAATGGTCAAAGGACAAAAGTTAGCAGGTGCTGATGGGAATGTAGAGAAAAGGCCACTTTTATACTCAGTTATGGGGAATGTCAATTATTACAGTCATTGTAGAAAACAGTATGAAGGGTCCTCAAAAATTGAAAATAAAATAAAATTACCATATCATCCAGCAATCCCATTACTCTGTGTGTATCCAAAAGAATGAATGTGTATCGAAAAGACAACTGCACTGCCACATTGCAGTACTATTCACAGTGACCATGGGATGGAGACACCTTAAGTGTCCATCAACTGATGAATGGATATACAAATATGTTACATATAAATGATAGGATTCTATTAGCATTGAAAAGGATGAAATCCTGTCGTTAGTGACAATGTAGGTGAGGTCATTATGTTATGTGAAAAAGGTCAGGCACAGAAGACATGTATCACAATATCTCAGGGATAAAATGAAAAACTTAAAGTCATAGAGGTTGAGTGTAGACAGGTGGTTACAAGAGAGTTGAGAGAGTAGGGAGGAGAGAAGAATGGGGAATGGCTGATGAGTGAATAACAGAGTAGGGCAAGAGAAATAAATTCTGATGTTCTGTTGTGCTGTTGGATGATTTAAGATAACAATAATGTATTGTCTATTTCAAAAATAGCTAGAAGAAAGGAATTTGCATATTTTCATCACAGAGAAAAGATGGATGTTTTCAGAGTTCTATATGTTTACTGTGATTTGAACATCATGGATGTCTTAAACATATGATACCCCACTAATATGTGTAATTTTGTGTTGATTAAAATAAGGAAATAATACTTTTAACTAACTCAACAATTTTGATTTTTTAATTTTTATAATTTGTGTTAATATTTCAAAGATAAGTATTATTGTAAAAAATCATGCTAATCTTGGGAGATTAAAAACAGTGGCATAAATATGAGCTGCAAAATACAGTCTCTTCAAGACCTAGAATTGAGATAGTTGGAAAACCACTTGATGAAGAGAAAAAAAAAGAAAAAAAAAAGAAATAGATCTTTGGAAATTGTGAGGTATCTGACAAGAAAACTGGAAAATATAGAGAAGCTGAGAAACAGAGCACAATACAGAGAAAAGAATGGAGTCGTCTGGTAAGCTTCACCAGGCTCCTGGAAGGGACCTGCTTCCACTGACACAAGGGAAGCTCAGAAAGGGTTGGGAGCTCCAGTGAGAAATGAGAAACTGGGCCACTAACACCAGCCCCAAGAAAATCCCACAGCTATGCAAACTGCAAACATGACAGGATTTTTTGCTATTCTTTTTTTTTCCTTTTTCATTAGCACACACTTACAATTCATAGTTTATAGTCATGTTGGGGAGTGGTTACATATTACAGCTTTTTTCTTTTTTAAAATCCTCTTCCCACCCTTCCTCCATGCTCCTCCAGTTCCCCAACGTGTAGACACCACATTTTCTTTATCCAGTCATCTTTGATGGGTGTACAGGCTATTTCCAGGATTTAGCTATTACAAATTGCACTGCTGCAAAATATTGGTGCGCATGTATCCCTCTAGTTTGACTTAAGATCTTTAGGAGAAATCCCTAGCAGGGTGATAGCTGAGTCCTATGGAATTTCTAATTTCAGTTCTTTGAGAAATTCCATATTGGTTTCCATAGTGGTTGTAATAGTTTGCATTCCTGTCAGCAATGTCAGAGGGTTCTTTTTTTACCACAGCCATTCAAGCATTTGTTACTGTTTGACTTCCTAGTGCTTGCCACTCTTTCTGGAGTAAGGTGGAATCTTAGCATTGTTTTAATTTCTATTTCTCTAATGACCAGAGATGTTGAACATTTTTAAAATATATTTGTCAATCATTTGTATTTCTTCTTCTGTGAAACATCTGTTGATTTCTGTTGCTCATTTCTTGACTGAGTCTTTCATTTTAGGTGGCTTGATTTTTTGAATTCTTTTTTATTCTAGATATTAGTACCCTGACTAAGAGTAACTGGTAAAAATCTTTTTGTCATTCTACAGGTTGTCTCTTCACTCCACTGTTTGATTCTTTTGACATACAGAAGTTTTTAATCTGATATAATGCCATTGATTCTTGATACTTTTTCTTATGCAATTGAGGTTCTGTTTAGAAAATCCTTTCCTACATCTATGTTTTCAAATGTTTTACCTATTTTATCTTCCAGTAGGTTTCATGCTTCTGTTTTAGTGTTTAGATATTTAATCCATTTTGATTTTAATTTAATATATGGTGAGAGATAAGGATCTAGTTTTGTTCTTCTGCAAATAGAGAATCAGTTTTCCCAACAGCACTTTTCAATAGGCTATCATTTCTCCAACATAGGTTTTTGGTCCCTTTGTCAAAAATCAAATAGTTGAATGTGTCTAGGGAGGTTTTTTGTATCCTCAACTCCATTTCATTGATCCATGTGTCTGTTTTTGTTCCAATACCATGTCATTTGTATCACTGTTAGTTTGTAGTATAACTCGAAGTCTTATGTTTGGGAAATTTTCTGCCATAAATTTTATAAGAATATTTGTGAATCCATCTCTGCTATCCTCGAATTTTCTCTAACTCCAGTTAGCCTTAGGTTGGTTTTCTTGTTGTCATCTCATAGCTACTAAATAGTTTTCTCTTATTCTCTAACATTCTTTGGGCTTTGTTGAGTTCTATATTATATTTCACTATTTTGTCCTCAATATCAGACACTGTCTTCACATTAGTTATTTTTGCAGTGTGTGTTCTATGCTATTTTTTATTTAAGACATTTCTGTCAAACATCTTTTTAAGGATTCTATATCCTTGTTGATTGTACCATTCAAATTTTGAACTGTTTTGATTAGCTCGTCCTATTTTCCCAAAATTCACCATGGATATATCGAGTGTAATGCCTGTGAACTTTTGGTTCATTTATTCTTTGAATTCATCTATTTTCTTCATCCTTTGTAAGAACTTTTTATAGAGTTATGCTACCTGGCATTTGTTTTCTTCTCCCTTTGTGACCCCTTTCTCTGCCTTGGGAGTGTTCAAGGGGTTTGGAAATCTGTTTCTTTGTTTCCCTGTTCTCCTACTTATATCTGTGTTTATTTGTTTACATATATATGTAATTAAATTATATATGATTCCCTATTCTATTTCCTCCCCTTTTTGGGGGAGGGTTACTATGGGTTGGAAACTAGATGAGGAGTTTGTGGCTTATTTGGAGATCTTAGTAGGATATTGCTTTGCATGAATAACATTCAGCTCTGCATGTCCAGTGCTAGTATTTACTCCTTCTGCTATTTACTTTAAGTGATTTGACTCTGACCCTATGTTTTGCTGAAAAATTACTTCTGTTTATACCAAGCATCCACAGATTCTTCTTACAGTTGCTTTTCCCTCTTTCTAGTCACTCTGTACACTATGACAGCTTCTTTATTTGTTTGCTATGCAGTGGGGTAGGTGAGGTGGGGTGGGGAGAATGATAGGTGGTTGGATGAGGAGTGTTAGGTACTAAGGGAGAGAAGTGAAGGAAAGAATAGTGGTAGATGAGAAGAAAAGATTAATGTGGGTTCTGATCTTATTAGAGTACTTTGAGTTGGAGGTTTTGAGGGTTTTCAAAGGATATTTTGTGGGGTCAAAGGTGAGATAGAGGAGAAAGGATCTTTACTTAATGGTTAAGGAAAGCTATGTGGTTACCAAAGTTTGCTCA
>RJWM01010467.1:0-63479 GCA_004363535.1 Dasyprocta punctata | reverse complement strand
CTTCCTTCCTTCCTTCCTTCCTTCCTTCCTTCCTTCTTTCATTTTCTTCCTTCCTGTTTCTTTTTCCTGCCTTCCTGCCTGGTTTAGTTTATAAATTCTGCCTTTAGTAAAAGTTAGGAAATTAACATTGACCTTGACAAAGTTATAATGGCATCTTAGAAGGAAATGAACCATGTTAGTGATACAATTCCTGAGTAAGTAATGTCTGGGATCAGGAAATTGTATTTCTGGTTAAGATAGTATCATCACCAAGACTAAGACAGGGATCTCTGAGCTGAAGGGCATGGTCTGCGGGTCAGACAGGCTTTGCAAAGAGGTACCTGTCAGGAGAATAACTGAGTAACGGTGACAAAAATTAGGTTTAGATACATAGAAGCATCCCGATCACAGTAAGTCCTATGGGTACTGAGCTTCAGAGATGCTTCACTTTTCTAATAATTCAGTTTTTCTAGAACACTCTTCTCACCAGGTGGACCCTCCTGAAGATAATTACTTTTGTGTTCATGCAGTAAACTTTGTGAGAGAGAGAGAAAAAAAAAACAAGTAGATCCCTGGTCATATAGAATCAAGTATGGTAGGTGGGAAGGACAATGTAGTATGGTAAACATTCCCAGACCAGGCATTGACTGGTTAGCAAACGGACTGCTGGATGTATGATGAGTTTCATTAAAAAATCTTGTCAGTTCTTAACATTTTCATGCGTAATATGGAGTTTATACCAATCCTCAAGTAACAGTGATTGAGGATTAAATAAAGCAAAACTGGTAAAATGTCATATAGAACCTGAAAACTCTAAGCACTTTCTCTTTGGTGTTTCTTTTCCTTTTGCTCTATTCTCTCTTTCTTATTCTTCATCCTTTTCCCATTCTCCCAACGTGGAAGATATAGAATTTTCCAACTAAAAGATTCTCCTAAAATCCAAGTGGTCTTGATTTTCATTTCTCTCATGAGCACAGGTACTGGGCATTGTTTTTTAAAGTCCTTACTGACAATTTGTACATCTTGGAGAATGGCTACCAGTAAGGACTCAGAAAACTACAGACACTGGTGAGGTTGTGAGGCAAAAAGTACCCTCCCTCATTGGTGGGAATGTAAACTAGTGCAACCACTATGGAAATCAATATGGAGAGTCCTCAAAAAACTAAAAATAGAATTTCATTTGATCCAGCTATACCTTTTCTGCTTATCTTCCCCAAAGAGCTAAAGATACCATATTTTAGTGATTCTTGCAAACCCATGTTTACAGCAGCAAAATCCATAATAACTAAACTGTGGCAGGGGCCTCTATAGTCATCAACATATGAGTGGATAAAGAATATGTGGTGTGTATACACAATAGAGTACAATTTTGCCCTAAAGAGGGATAAATTTGAGTCATTTGCAGGACAATGTGTGGATCTTGAACCAGGATGCAAAGTAAAATAAATAAGACACAGGAGGTTAAATATTGCATGCTTTCTCTTTCATGATAAACCCAAAATATAAAAAATATAAACAACAAATTCAAGGAGAGATGACAAGAAACAGGAAGGTACACTTTGTAGAGATGGGAAGGGGATCTGGAAAAAGGGGGAGAGAAGAGAATAGGTAGAAAAGAGGAATAAAATTAAGATTCAATATGTGTATGTGCCAGTTCCCCAAGGTGGATGTAATTATAGTGTATCCCAGACATACAATAATAATAATAAAAATATAGAACTTTTTTAATTGCAGAAAATGAAAATGCAAGTTGCTGTTAGGTTGCTCCTCAAGGTCCAGATGTGACTGCTTTTTCCTGATTCCCTTCAAATACGGTTTCGAAAGGCTCAAGTGCTGCTCTCCAGGGCAGTGTTGACCATTTTAAAGATTCTGTCCTTAACCAGTTGTCACCTCCCTGGGGGCTCCGAAGGCTCCTGCATGGAATCAGGGCGTCTGTAGTGAACATACTGGCGGTGATGGAGGTCTGTATTTTTCAAGTTGAGGCTATTCCAAGAGAGAAGTATTTGATCATGACTCACTGTAGAAGGGAAAGTTTTGATTTTTTCTTTTGTTTGCTACTACAGAGACATTTGGGTTAACACTGAAGTTAGTTTTTTCTGAATTACATCCTATCATTGCATTACTTGTAAAATTTATTATGAAACTTGCCAGTGGCTCCTCTGGGTTTAATCCAGATTGGTGCACTGAATAACCCCCAAAAGTGTTCTATCCAGGATGCTGCATTAAATGGGTCTTAGAAATACCTGGGAAGTGGAGAAGTGGGACTCCATTCGGATCTGGCCATTGAACCTGTCCACGGGTTCTTGCCTCAGAGTCAGAGGAGCACAAAACACTTTCATTCCACTTCAAATCAGCTCAATGCATCAGAGTGACAGCCATCATAGTTTTCTGTATCAAAGGTGCAAAATACAAGTTCTGCCAAAGATGGTGGCTTCTTGAGCTAAGGTGGTGTCCCAAAATTATCAGTTTTAAGAACTAGAACTAATTTTTGAAGATACTGGTGATCAAACCCAGGCCTTCATATACTCTGAGGATATGTGCTGACCAATTTTGGCACGATATCACACTACTCAGTGTGATACTCAGTAAATTCTTAGGTGAATTTAGAGATACTCAGTAAATTTTTAGGTGAATTTATCTTTCTCTTCTTCTTTTTCAAAACATTTTGTCGACTTTTACACATTATTCTTCCAAATGAACCTTAGAATCATTCTTTCAAGTACCTATCCTATCCCCTAAAGGCTCAGAATTTGGATAAAGTCATATTAAGCCTAAAAGTAAACTTCAGTTAAGCTTGCCAAACTCTATAAATTCACTAAAAGTCATTGAATCTACACTTAAAAATGGGTTTCCTATATGGTGTTCAAATGATACTACCTCAAAGCTTCTTTTCTAAAAATAATCTTTCTATCCAGAAATCTATTCTATTTCTATTTACTCAGGCCTCTTAATACTCTTAATGCTGTTTGTTAGTTGTCTTTGCCTCCAACGTGCTATAGCTGTTAATCAGTTTTCTTTTTTCTTTTTAAAGATGGCAACTACTGTAGTGAGTTCCTGCTTTGGTGTCTGTTTTCCTGGGACTCAGATCTGAAGGGCAGTCAGGTCCAGTGGCATCAGTTTGATTATGCATGAGGGGATGGACCACTTGTAAATCCCGCTAACCCATCCTCTTTCGGTAGAGGTCCCAAATGCCACTGTCTTTACAGCTGGACAAGCACAAGAATGAGGAAATCAGTGAGGGCTGAGGACACAGAGCATGGAGAGGACATGGCAAATAAGAAAGTAGCATATCGCAAAGGTATGATGGCTTAGAGTTTTTAGAAGCTTGCCCTTGCCAGTTAAGTAAGGCACATCTGTCGGGTAAATTCATCCTAGTGGCATCCAATTTGCTACTCTTTCTCTAGGGCCATTTTAAGTTTGTGTTGGGCCACCTGACCAGAGAACTCAGTAGCACCATACTCAAACAGGAAGGGCACAGATTCTGATAAAAGAACTGCTGAACTGGAGTGGGCTTCTGATTCTCTACAGGCTCTCATCACCCAGACCAACCTTTACAGGGAAGATATAAGAAGGATTGAGGAGAGGTTTGTGTGCGGATGTTGTGCGTACCCTATGCTGGACTGTCAAGTCCTTTTTAGTTCTGGCTCCAGGCAGATGTTATTTCAGGCGGAATTAACCTGAAGTGGACTCTTTGGGAATGAAGATTTCTTTTGTTGTTACCAGTTTTGGTACACCATCCACTAAGAGTTTATTTGGAAAACTTACTGTATATTCTAAATTTCAAGTACAGGAGATGATCAGCTTTCAAAACTCATTTCTTGACAACAGGTAATTACTAAAATAAATTTATTTCTGGAAAATTTATGTAATATTTAATGAGATTTCATCTTATACTTGCCTGTCTTGGTTTTAAAATGTTATAAAATAAAATTATAAAAGAGAAAGTTAATTGTTTGTATCTTTATGGTATACTCCCCTTCCCTTATTTTTCTACTTAGAGTCACATGAAAATTTCTTATTTTAACCAAAGACCCTTGCACAGTTAGTGAATAAAAGAGTAGTAATTGATTTATATGTATTTGTGTTAGTGTGGCATTAACAGGGACATGTATCTCATGATGATACATAATTTCAACAAATAAAACACTAATCTTTAGTAATACAAGCTTTGATAATTAAAAAATACTCATCCTTCACTTACTATTGTCAAGACAAAACCTTTAGTTTCCATAATCATTAAGATTTGCCAGTGAATTCCTTAAAGTAAGGTGTTCTTAAAAGCAATTTTCTAATTTTTGAATCATTATTTTAATCAATATGTCTAAACATGAGAAATGCATCTCTCCTTGTAAAAAGTCCCAAACAGTAGCCCAGCATGGGAGTGCAAATCTGCAACTCCAGTACTTTGGGAGGTTGAGGCAGGAAGATCCAAGTTTGAGCCAAGGCTGTGCAATTTAATTATTTAGTAAGACCTTGTCTCAAAAAACAAAATAAAGCATAAATTAGTAAAGAAAAAAATAAAAAGGAAAAATGGCTAGGGATGTAGCTCATTGTGTAGGCTACAACCCAAGGTTTAATGCTTCACGCTGAAAAAAAATCCCATGCAGTTTCTTAATGCATTATTGCTAGAACCTTTTTTTGATTGCTGTTCTAATTTACCTAATTGAATTTTATGCTTGTCTTATAAAAATATGGAAATAGACATGATAATGTTAAATCTTTTCCAAGTTCATAGTAGCCTACAACTTTTATTATTTGAAATATTTCATAAAACTAATTTTAATTACTACTACCATTAACCAAAGTCACCTGTGAGTTATTAAATCTTTAAGTTATGATAAAATAAAGCATAAGGTTTCAAATTTAACCATTTTAGGATTCATTTTCTGCCAAAATTTCTGTGTTCCTAGAACTACCATAATAATAATGTTGCTTCTTAATCCATCATTTTTTCTAACAGATTAATATGCATTAATTTGTAATCCCTTGAGTTAAATTTCATAACCATGATAGGTTTCCAAAAGTGAAACTGAATTGCTGAGTAATTTGAAAGAGTTGGACCACAGTTACAGTCAAGGTGCTTTCAGAAGGAAGCAGGAGCCAAGGACCTGTGCAGGAAGAGGGTCAAATATTGTGACAAATGTTTCAGCCTCGGAAAAAGGAAAGCATCTCATCATCATCCTCCACAGCACTACTGCAACCCTTACACTACACTGATTGCCATGCAGAAACTTAATGACATCTCAAGGTTCCCTCCTTAGTCTCCTCTGCCATCCACCAAGACATGCGGGTATTTCAACTCTAGTAGTTAGTATTCTTTGCTGTTGGCATCATGTTGGCATTTTTTTCCCCATAAAGACTTTCTTCCAAAATACTTAGGGGCTTTTAATCAGCTGTCAGCTGTCAGTTGCACAGCTGTTTCTTCCTCTTCCTCTGAATTAAAGATTACTCCCTAAGTGAAAAATAAGGAATTCTTAATCACAAAGGAGTTGGCATATTTTAGAATATAGCAAGATAGCATCATAATTAATTTCTAAAAGATAGGAAAAATATTCTGACAGATCAGTTTGAATAAATGAAAGTTTCTAGGTTAGCAAAACTGATTGTTTTTGAAACTACTGAGTAAGAATTCTGTGTATTTTCCATTTGGTGTAACTGTCTGTCAAAATGTGATAAGGTGAACTCTGCCCCAGAGAAGTTGGTAGCAAAAGCATGAGCAAGAAGTCTGCTGTCACAGTTAATGGGTATTTTAATTAGGATCGGGAGACGCTGCCTAGGGTTGGGAACAGATTTTTCCTCCATGTGTAGTAGTCTGTAGAAGTAACACTTAATATCTAAGACACTGCTGTCATGATTATTTTCAATAGAGAATGAGTAAGAAAATTCAGGGAAACCAATACTAGAACATCAGCCTTTCTCTATAGCTGACAAAATCTATCCAAATTCTTCCAAGTTCTGCATCAAGTGCCATGCAAAATACTGTGAGGAAGAAAGGAAGGAAGTTTCCTTTAGAGAAAGAGGAAGAAACTCTGACACATGGAGAGATTTTAGGTCAAAGCAAAGGCTAATAGATGAATTTGTAAAATGTGCACTATAAGAATAATAGATAAATTTGTTAAAGTATCATGGATGTATATTCATAAAATGCCTTAAAAATTTTCATTAATTGCTTGCCGTTGAACTTTGTTTTTGATTCCTTGCATCATCAGTTTTACCAGTAATAATATCTAGTACTTATTACATACTTTGTATATGTGATGCTGTCTTTGCTACTTTTTATTGTCGCAAAGACAAAATACTCAACACTCAAGTTAAAAGAGGAAATCTTTACTGCAGCTCACAGTTTGTAGAAGTTTCTTTTCTTAGCTGGCTGGCTCCAAGGCAGTGTAGCATGGGAGAGGGGCATCAGAAGAGAAACAATTCATGGTGGGCAGAAGGCTGCAAAGCAGTGAGGTGGCAAAGAAGCAGCAAGTAACAAGCAGCGACCGTAGTAGTCCTCTTTCTGTACCTTATATTTTATCCATGCTACCCATCCTGAGGGTGGGTAGTGTTCAAATTCAGGGTAGGGCACCCTTAATCCTAGCATTGTGCTATGAATCAATCTCAGCATCACATTCTTAATCCCACCACCACACACTCTAGATCCAGCCACCTCTGAAAAGCTCCACCTACGACCATATGGGACTTTGGGGGGACATCTATTCTTCCTAGGATAGGGGAAATAAAATTTATAGACATTATGTAAGAAATAGTAAATGGTAGCAATTAGATTCAAATCCTACTCTGTTTGTTTCTTACATCACAGAGATTTAAAAATATTAATTTCCAGGCAACGTGGAGTAACAGGTACAATATTTACACTCCTACCTGAAATAATCCCCTCAAAATCTGAGAAATTTCCACATATAATGAAAGTTTCATATCCACAGATACAAGAAGGTGAACGAATGTATATTTAAACACAAGAAACACAAAAATAACTTTTCCAAACTAAATTGCTTAAAACCAGTAATAAAAGAAAACTTGATAAGTAGGCAGAGAGGAAAAAGAAATATACATGTGCAGAAAGAAACAAATTAAGAATGATGACATTTCTCATCAGAAACAACACAAGCTAGAAGATAGTAGAGCAATATTTAAACCAATGAAAGAAACTGTTTTAGAATTTTCTATCCAGTGTAAATATTTTTTAGAAAATAAGATGAATTTTTCTCAGACACAGAAAATGAAAAAATATTCATAGCCATCAACTCCATGTTATAAGAAATGTTAAAGGAAACTCTTTGGAAGAAGAAGAATATTACAATGTGAAAATCTGGATCCACATAAAGGAATAAAGCACTTTGGAAATAGTATATATAGAGTGTGATTGAAAGATGTGATGTTTAAATAAAAAAAATTTATTATAGTAAAAGACACATTTCCATTAATCCCCCTCAGAGCAGTCCTCATCAGTTCCAACACACATACCATCCTACTCGTCACCCTCCGAGACAATTCTGGAAGTCCTCTGTGATGAGTGTCTCTCGTTGTGCTGTGCGGGCTGCTTGGACTTCCTGCATCCATTCAAAACATTCACCAGTCATGGTCATTCTGACTTTGCAAAGCAGTCTGAAGTCACATGATGCCAGATTTAGTGAATAAAATGGATGAGGAAACACCGTAATATTTTCATGACCCTGCCTTTTTGTTGGATAGGATTATTCAGAAGCAACATTCACTGTGTATTTGATTACACTTTGTAAAGATACTCACAAAAGACAACTTCCAGAACTGCTTCAGGAAGTGGCAAGACTGTAGAGTTAAGTGTATTTGAGCCAAAGGGGAGTATGTTGAGGGCGATGAATGGCAATGTGTCTTTTATTATAATAAGTTTAAAAAAATTAATGTACAGTATTTCACGACTTTGTATTGACATAGAAACAGATGGTATATGTTAGAAAGACAATAATGTTATAAATAACTTTATGCCAATAAATTTGGCTTTTGAGATAAAACAAGCACAATTACTTTTTATTTTATAAGAAAAAAAGTAAAAACAATAAAACGGTTTCAAAATGAGCTAGTAGGACAGTAACAATAATTAGTGAATTGCATACTGTTGTCTACATAGCAGTTATTGTACTATATCAGAGTGCAAGACGTGGGCGTGAAACATCATCCAAACAATATTAGCACAGACCCTTCTTTTCAATGAACAAGAGAAACTAGCTATATTACTATCTTAACTATCTTGTGTGTATATATATATATATATATATATATATATATATATCCCTTTCCTTTCCTTCCCCTTCTTTTTCCCTCATCACAGTTTCTCTTTTTTTTAAAAAAGAGGAGAAGAAAAATAGAAATAAAACACAACACAATTTCAAATCAGGTTGATAGGAGTGGAACAATAATTAATACATTGTGCATTATTATCTTCATAGTAGTTACTCAGAGTATAAGATATAGGCATGAAATAATGTCCAGACAATATTGGCACAGATCTTTCTTTCCAGTGAACTAAGGGAAACTAGCTGTATAACTTTCTTAACTATCTTGTGTATTTATATATGCATATATATATATATATGTATGTATATTTCCCTTTTCTTCCTTTTCCCTTTCCCCCATTAGTTTCTCTTTTTTTAAAAAACAGTTTCTTTTAAATACTTTGGATTGTGTTTACTTGTTAAGCTTCTCACACTAGTGAGACAATGCGACGTTTACATGTATGGGTCTGATTTATTTCACTTATGATGGTCTCAAGCTGCATCCACTTACTTATAAAAGTCTCAAGTTTATCCTTTATTATGGCTGAGAAGTACTCCATTACATAAAAAAACCCACATCTTTTTTATCCATCCCTTGGTTGATAGGCATTTGGTTATCTTATGGGATGCAGCGAAAGCAGTCCTACGAGGGAAATTAATGATGAACTCTCACATCAGGAAAACAGAACAAACTCAAATAAACAACCTAATGTTGAACCTCAGACTTCTAGAAAAAGAAGAACAAATCAAACCCCAAACTTGTATGATGGAGGAAATTATAAAGATGAGAACAGCCAGGCAAGTGTGAAGTTGTGAGTTCAATCCCCGGTACCCCCCACCCCCCAAAAAAAGATAAGAACAGAAATTAATGCAATTGAGACTAAGAAAACAATACAAAGAATCAATGAGTCAAAAAGTTGGTTCTTTGAAAGAATAAATAAAATTAATAAACCATTAGCCGATCTCATCAAAAAGAGGAAAGAGAAAACACATTTCTTAAAAGGCATAAACTGCCAAAGGTTACTTTACATGAAATAATCTGAGGAGCTCACATCTAATAGAAAAATTGAATTTGCACTTTAAAATCTATGCCTCAACACACACAAAGCAAAAAGAACTCTACAATGAAGTGGCTTCATTAATGATAATACTAAGTCTATGCAAATGCTTGCACAATGTGGAGGAGGATAGATCACTTACCAATTTATTTTATATAAAAGGCATGATTTAGATTGAAAGATATGAGAAAAACTGTCATGAACATAAATACAAAAGAATTAACAGAATTTTCCAAATAGAATCCATTGATATTTTTAAAGAGGGTAATACAACTTGATCAAGCGTATTTGATCCTGGGACTGCAGATTTTATTTAACATTTAAAGATCTGTAATTTAAGTCAAAATATTAATTAAAAATTAAAAAGCAAACCAATGAACCACATGATTTTCTTGATGCCACAAAAGCCTTTGAAAAAATTATATATTCTTCCTGATAATTATCAGCAAAGTCTGAATAAAAGAGACAGTCCTGGTGAAGGGATATATGCAACCTGGTAAAGGAATCTGTGAAAACCTACAGTTACCATCAATCATAATGCTACAAGCTTGAATGCTTTCCCTTAAGAACAGTTGTGAAAATGATGATACATGTTCATTGTTGGCACTGGTCAATAATCTTAAAATACCATCTTTCTTAAATTGATCCATACATTCAATTAAATTCCAATACAAATTCCAATAGGTATTTGATAGACCTTAATAAGCTTGTTTGTAGAATATATATGAAAACATAAATAACTAAATCACCTATCATCTATGAAGAGATGCAGCAAAGTTAGAAGAATTGCATTACCTGTTTTTATTATCAGTAATTAAACAATGTTGTCTTGAGATGTGGTAGAGAAATAGAAAAACGGAACACAATAAGGAATCCAGAAACAAGTTAAAACATACATAGCAAAGTGATTTAAAAAAATTCAATGGAGAAAGGATAGTAATTCCAAGAGATGATACTGGAATAACTGGACAGTTGCTATATATGCAAAACAAAGCAAGGAAGAAAAAAAGAAAGAACCCATGCATTGAAACATATAAGTCTTAACTCGAAATGGGCCCTAGACCTAAAATATGAAAAAACTGGATCTTAAGATAGGCAATGATTAGACACATTAAAAGCATAATCCAAAAGAAAAAAGAAAAAAAGCTAGAGTGGCCTACATCAAAATTAAGCTTATTTAGTTGAAGGACATTACTGAGAGAATGCAAAACTAGCCTCAAACTAGAAATGCATATTTGCAAAGCACATATTTGACAAAGAATTTATATTCAGGATATTGAAGCAACTCTTTAAATTCAATACAATAAAGCGAATGCAAATGATACATTTAAAGATGTAAGAATTTGAACAGACAGTTCACCAAAAGTTACATGTATGGCAAATAAACAAAAGAAAATATGCTAAGTGTAATTAATCGTTAGGGAAAAGTAAATTAAAATTACAATGAGACACAATTACTCATTCACTGAAATGATATAATGAAAAAGATGACAGAAGGTTTGGTAAGGAGTTGGAAAAACTGGAACTCTAGTGTATTGTTGGTGGGTTTAAAATGAGTATTTTGTCAGTTTCTTAAAAATTAAAAAATTTGCTTATTGTAAGTCCCAGGCATTATACAGTAAAGTAAGGAAAGTATATATTAACACAAATATGTTTACGCAAATATTCTCAGCAACTTCATTTCTAGTAGCTAAAATTTGGAAGCAACCCAGAGATGTATCACCATGTGAATGGATTAGTTGTTTATGGTATATCCTTATAGTGGAATACTACTCAGCAAGAAAAAGAGACAACCATTGATTCATGCAACAACATGGATGATTATCTGAAGCATTATGTTTCTAATATTATTAGAAAATTCAAACTAATCCAGTGACAGGAAGCACACCAGTGGTTACCTCCAAACAGGGATCAGGGAATGAGGAGGTATAAGTGGGTGGAGTTGAAAAGCTGGGGGAGGAAACTTTTGGGATTGACGAGAAATGGTATGCTCATTGCCTTGGCTGAGGTGATGGTTTAGTTGGTGTACACATGAATCAGGATTTATTACAATATGCATTTTATTTTATTTGTTTATTTATTTATTTTTGTGGCACTGGGGATTGAACTCACAACCTTGCACCTGCCAGGTAGGCACTTAAGCCAGGGAGCCAAACTTCCAGCCCTAGCTTTTTGAGACAGGGTTGCACTATGTAGCTCAGGCCAGCCTTGCTTTCGGCATTGTAGTGCATGGGCCTCGAATTCACAACGCTCCTCCTACCTCAGCCTCCCGAATGCTGGGATTAAAGGTGTGCACCACAAGGCCCAGCTTACAGTGTTCATTTTAAATATGGGGATTTGCTACATGTTAATTATATTAAACAGAGATTCAGCTAAACTATGCAAGAAACACATACTACTTTATTTAAACTAGTATTTGAAAGTCTTAAATTGTAACCTTCAATCTGTCTGACTTGAGGTCCGTGAGTTCCTTAACCACAGCTGCATGGTATATCATGAAAAGTACCAGACAGAATTAATGGGAGTCAGCAATGTCTCCCCAAGATAAAATCCAGGCGGGAAAGTGCTCTGTCCTTTGGGAAGCTGTGCTTTTCAGCTTACTTGTCAGTGTCCATCCTTGAACATTACTGTATTAGAGATAATAATAATCATTTTTAATAATTATAAGACATATCAGTCAACACTTCAAGAGGAATTTTATTTTTCACACTTACAGCTACTTGCTTCAAATGAATGTTATATAACTTCCACTCTTCATGCTCTAACAGTCTTTTTGAAGATGATTTTCAGGGTCAGGACTCATGGTAGTCTAATTTCTTTCTCTGACTCACTGTAGGACCAAGTCAAATTTATCTGATACCACCAAGACATCTCAAGCCATTGCGGAGGGCCTTGGTTTCTGTGTGCACAAATATACAACGTCAGTGTGGAAAAAATTCCATACTGAGATGAAGAAATATGCCTCTGGATTAAAATGTGTTTTGTAAGGAGAGTCTGGGTTTCGATTAAACTTGTAGCTGATGTCGTTGCAGCTGGTTGGTGGGTCCCACTTTGAGTAGCAAAGTCTCAGTCTTTCGTTGAATCCATCACACAGACGTGAAGACCTGTTTTTTTAGCTCAGGAGACTGGCCATTAGATTTGTGGACCTAAAATTGTCTGTACCAGTTAGAGTTAGGATGAGATGTATGCTTTTATTAATGACTTAAGGAAGAAAATTTCTGCCTTGAGATAAGAAACCCAAGGCTGGTAGGATGGCTCTGTGGTGTCAAAGACCTAGTTTCCTTCCTTGGCTATTAGGATGACAATCGTTAAGTTATAACTGAGCCAGTAAGAAACATCTAAGTGTCAGGAAATGGTATGCTTTATACCTCTAAGCATGATTCTTGGAATCCACACAAAAGTTGTATTTACCTCTTATGCACCAAGTGGTCTGATGGCCATGACTGGCTGCAAAAGATGAGCAGCAATGTGCACATCTCCAAAGTGGGATTCCATTTGGAGGCAGGGGAGGCTGGATTTTGGGGGGCAAAACAACACGCTTCCACTATAAGATTTCCATACTGATTTTGAGGACAAGACCTGTAGTTCTCAACACATTAAAGCTAAATCCAACAGTTAACCAAGTAACCCTGTATGTAACCTGCATATACCTTAGCATTACACTTGCACAATGATGGGTTTGGACAAGATGACATATAGCAGGAGTCTTACAGAGGAAGAAATGAAATGGTCACCTGACAGGATTAGCAGTCCTGAGAAAACTCTGGTCTTGTCAGATACAAACAATCTCTACCTCCACACAATCCAAGTTTCGAGGTTGCTCTTTTGTTATCTTTCCCTTTATTCTTTGCCTGAAATATGCATTATGGCTTAGTCTGTGAATTATTCTTTCCACTTTTGAAAGTGTTTCCATAGGGATAGCCCTTTCAAAATATTTAATGAGTAGCAGTAAAAGAATAAACAGTGCTTTTTTCTTTTTCTTTTTTTCAAAAGTTACTGCTAATGCAGGGCTCTGTTTACAATTCTGACTTTAACTGTTCCTTAAAAAGATCGAAGGACACGTGCACACAGCTTCAGGGCCATATGGAGCGTGCAGTGTTGGTCAGATGACACTTTCTCTTCAGCAAAGTGAAATTACAAGGCTGATGAGTATTGAGAATCATTTGTAGCTTGTGAAAGTTAAGGATGGGGAATCATAGTAATATATATGCTATGCAACTGAATGAGTTCTTTTAAGAGGAGAAAAAAATCTTTGTCATATGAAAGTTTATTGTGTGTTTTGCGTTAAAGCCTGTAACATCCCATAACATCGGTGGGGGTCTATGAAATACCATATTCTGACTAGAAAGCACCCATGCCTAGCCCTGTTCAAGCTACTAACAGTGGATGTGCTGGGCTCTGAAGGTTTGCACATACGAGCAACCATGTGGAAGGAGTGTGTCGTGATCTGCATGGAGGCATCTTACGGATCAATTTTTATCCTCTGTAATAAACAAAACTGGAATCTAGGGATTTTTGTGCTTATTAAGTTCAGTTTTCTTCCCTCACTCATGAAAAAGGAAACCCATCTTTCTTTTTAAAACAATCCCCATGCATAAAACTGGGAACTATATCTTTAGACTTTAGATATTTCTGTGTTTTTTGAACATCTTAGGTAATAAAAAGTGTCCTAATTATAAAAGCTTACAAAATACAAATATAGACACTAGCATAATAGCATCTATATTAATTTTTACTAAAAGATTAAAAATCACTATATCATTCAGGGTCCAGCCAGGAAGCAAAACAGACAACACCCAATAATCAGAACAAGAAAGGGTTTTAAAAATTTTAAAGAAAGAATCATTAAGTAATAAGTAGGGGTTAATTCCGAAGTGGTAAGGAGCACGCGGGAATATAGTAACAGCGGAGAGCGAAGCTGAAACTTCTGGTGTAGGCAGATGGCCAAGGAGGGGCGGATCTGGGCGTGGCCTCCACCCCTCAGTGGATGGAGAAGATGCGCTCTGAGGTGTGGCTCAGGAACAGCCTGGAAGCCTCTCGTAGAGTGGTTGCCCCTGAAACTTATTGGGGAATTAGTTAAACTCCTGTCTGCTGGGATGCTGGCTCTTGCACAGCTGATCTTAACAGGCTGCTTCCTGGAGGGCCGTTGCTGAATCTGTGGGTGACTGAGCGCTCCTGGTGTCCCACATGCTGGGTGACACTGCGCGAGACAGAAAGGAGTTAGCACTGTAATCAAAGCAGAAAAGACACCATTTCCCTCTCCATGTCTATTGCCCTCTACCGATGATGTGTAGAACTGCACCTGTCAACTGAGGAGAAGTATTTAGCAGGTCCAGCGTCTTTATTGCAAGGCTAGGCAAGGAAGGGTGATAGATTTGCACTTGAGAAGCAGTAAGTACGCTTTTTAATTTAAGTAATTGAACACAGATTTTAATTATTAGAATAAAAAATAAGATATTTATTACAGCTTTAGTATGGAGGACAACTATAACTAGTCATGTTTGGGATATAAGTATTTGTCTAAGGTAATTCATGCAAACACTTCATAATTTAGAGAGAAAGGTCTATGGGTGAAATTAAAACACTTTAATCAAATTAAAATGATTTCATCTGAAAGGTCTGAGATATTATTTTGCATGATTACCTCAGTAAAGAAGTTAGAAGGAGACAGAAACCCAGAAGAATTCAGTGACTTATTCAAGGCTTAAGAGTTGGTGAAAGAGATAAATCACTTGATCAGTGAATACATATTTACTGTTTGAATGCGACCAAATCCCACATGCTTCCAAGGTGCAGGAACAGAGTAGAGAACAGAATGGAGATAGTTCCTCTGCCCATAGAGTTTAGATTTTAGCTGGGGGTGGGGGAATAAACAATAAGTATAGACGCACAGGTATGTGTAGCAATTCAGGTAGTTTGGGTATTAGATGCACTATGACAAAAAAATAAAGCTGGCAAAAAGATACAGACTACTGTAAATGGGATAGGATGGAGGAAGCTGTGCCATTTATGTTGATGCCACTTGAGCAGAAACCTGAAAGGGGTTGTAATTTCCAGTCCAAAATATTCAAATGAACAATAATTAGAAAAATCAAATTTAATATATTACTTGTATTGATACTAATGCTTTTCTGAATATAAATGCACGTGTATCTGGTTAGTACACTAGCTGAAATAGTGCCACAGTACCAGTTCTGCCAGCTTAGTTTTAGAAAGGAAATTACACTGACCTGAGATGTATGCTTCAGTTGATTACATCTCAGGAAACAAGGAAGACACTGAGGGGAAGCTTGGTTACATTGGGCACCAAGCTACATTCTGCCTTTTCAAACTGAGACTGACCACATATTTTGACAAGTTTCAACTGGTTACCAGATTTCTGACTGTTGAGATATCACACACCTCCTAAGGGCAATGTTGAAAATCATTCAACAGTAAGTTCCTCACAGAAGATGATATTTCAGCACCGAGAGATTCCTTAATTATATGTTTCCACCGTATGTATAAACAGGGAATAAAAGTTGCTGAAATACCATTAACAATAGCTGTTGAAATTTTGGTCTTTATAAACTCTATGCACAGAAAGGGAGTTGAACATTTGGTGGTTAATATGTGATCAGGTTATTTCCTGACAAATACAGCTGACTTGAAATTCGTATGATTCATATCCCTGTCAAGATTTAAAAACCTTGTTTTATATAGTCTTTGTTGCCATAGACATGCAATGAAGTTTTAGAAGCTAGAGGAAAAATTTTTCACTGGTATTTTGAAAATGTCTTCAAAATTTTAATTGATTATAATTATGGCTTTTGAAATATAACTTGAAAATTTAGGATTAATTTTTATTTATTTAGAGCTAGTCCTTATATTATCATGCTATTTAAAATTTGTGTCTCTGTTAATTGATGTAAAATGAATTGGATTAAAGTTTCAATTTGCCAAAATTTTGATTCTTTCAAAAGAGATTATATTAAAATTTTGCATCGGTCAAAACTAAATTATTTTCTTGCAAATCAGTTCTTTGGTTTTTAAAATCACTTTGGTGACTTGCTGTTAAAAGTATATAGATTAAGGAATGCAAGTGTTAAATTTAGTCGAAACTACAATATAAATGGACATATTTTAAATGTTGGTTATCTTGTCGTATCTTCTTATAGCAAGACATTTTGTCCTTAAATCAGCACTGTAATGTGGAAGATTAAATTGAAAGAAATCTTTAGAAATTTCAAGATGTAACATAATTGAAATAATAACTCAAAAATTCTAAACTTCTATACCTTTTCGCTCAGACAAACCCAACATTGAATGAATACATCTCAGCATTTACCTTATAATGATCAAAAGATGAAAATACTGAGATGAAAAACATTTTCTCCCCTTATTAAAAAATACATACACAGTTTAAGACATAGAGTACACTACTAGATAACTGTCAAGTGTGGTTCTCTGCTATATTTCATCTTAATAAGTTTTTAGTTAGTTTTCCAGGTAAAGCAGGTGACAAATGTGCCTGGGGGCCGCTGGGTGACTTCCAATTACGATCCTCACAGAAGTTTTCCCTGAGTTCTGTGATGAGAGACAAGCACTGGCCCGGGGATTTATGTTGACCACATAAAGGAAACAGAGATATTTTGTAAAGAGCAATGAATGAAAACGGACAAAAGTTTTAAACAAGTTCCTTATCTCTTTTTAGTCCTCAGATACCTTATGTTGAATAGCCAGATCATTTTATTATTGCAAATGCCATGGTTGTAATCTTTTATTGCTTGCAGTACAGGCCTACAGCATTAAGTTAGTATAAAATTACATATAGTTTAATATATCTGTACAACACCTTTAAACAAGCTTCTCTAGGCAAGAAGGTTATCCGTCTTATAAATCTATTATTCCATTGTACATCTTGATAGCCTAGCATTGCTCCTAGCCATGTTTAAGCATTAAATAGTGCATTATTATTTCACATAAATCAACCAGAGATGTGTGAATTCATAAATTTTGCATTTGCACAGACAGTATTTTAAACGTTTTACTGCTTCGCGGGAACTCAGTGCACAAGCCTGTACACAAATCAGGACCTGAGAAATTTCAATAAAATTTAATATCGCAATTACATTTTCTAAAAGGCAGTGCATGCATATTTTAGATGTATTTTAACTGAGTCCAAAAATAAAAGTAAAATTTGAAGAGTGGATTTTTTTGTTGGAGTTTTGTCAGCTTTGTGATAATAGGATAACAAGCACTTTGTTTTTTTAAATTCATCATAGGAAACTGGTATAAAGTGAATCAAACCTTATATAAATGTGAGATAAAGGAAAATATATCAACAACAGAAATATTGTCAGTTGCCTATAAGTTTTATAACGTAATGCAAATAAAAAGTAATGCAGAGTTGATAAGCCAGTTACAATTAGTATATAATGTAGCTGAACCCAAAATAATCAATCAAATATTTATAATTTTGGGTTTAGTCTACATGTGGGTAATAACTGTAACTTTTCTAGGAGTTTCTATGTGATTCTGTTTAGTTTGGAAGATAGCTGTATTCTTTTTTCTTATTTCTAGGCATTTTTTGAGGAGTGATAGCATTTACCCCTTCTTTAAAGATTTCATTACTTTTCCTACATGTTCCTTTTGAGATTTTCACTTAGAAATGTCTAAAACATTTAATGCATATGAGTTGTATGTTTTGCAAAGATTTCTATTTTAGTATATGTATGGTGACAATTACATTCCCATTGAAATACTGTCTAACCCATATAATTAACTGCACAAATGCCATGCTAATTTGAAAATGGCATATTTATCACCTAGAAACAAGTGATGTGGAAAGATAAATTGCTGTGAACATAGAACTGGCTTGTAATCATGGTCAAATTCTGAGTAAAGCTTAAACGATAAAAAAGAGAAAAAAGCATTTTCATGAATTTTTTTGGACAGTTTTCAACTGAGGCTTTTTTTGTTGCTACCAGTAGATGATTCCTGGGGGAGAATTAGTGAAAAAAAGGTAGACAAAATAATACCATACCATAGACCTTTCCTTCTGATTTTTTTTTTCATGATGAAGACTTCTTATAATAGGAAACCAGTTTCTGCTTTTCTTTATACACTTATACATTTCCCCTGCCATTCTGCAGCCTTCTCTTTCTTTCACGATGAACTAAAAAGTTCAAATCTAAGGTTAACAGTACCAGAAGATTATTGTTTGGAGATTAATCTCCATCGGGTGATAAGCAACAGACAGAGTGATTCTTTAGAAGCCTACAGCTACTCACAGTAATGACAACATTACCATACCCAGGCAGCCTCTGGAATGTCAAAGCAGATCTAGTTACATCCATAAAAAACTAATAGAAGCTTCTCTCTTTCTCTGATGAATGTTGAAAGTGGAGTGGCTTAAATAAAAAATCATTTCCCTTATTACGATGTTTGACTATTTAGCATTCATTGGTTTGGAGTCCATTTAGCTTTTGATGGTGTGGCTACTCCCGCGTTTTCTTTAGTGTATGAAACTTTTATCTTATTGTCTGGGTTTTGAATTGGCAATCTATAAGGAAAAAAATGATTCATTATGGAAATTACATTTTTTGAACTGAGCCAGAAGGCACTGTCTTTACTTTAGCTCTTTTAAAAGCAAGACTTAGTGTTATGCATGTATTTTATGTGTATATAATGTTTATTTAGCTATATATATATATATATATATATATATATATATATTTATGCCACACAAGTGGCCCTGCTACCATTATTTAAATCCTTCTATGTTTCAAAGAATGTATGGAAACAATTGATGGCTGTGGAAAGAGCTAGTATAAACAAACATGTTTAAAAATTCTAAGTGTATGTCAGCACCGTTTAAATAAATAGATGTGTCGTTTTTCATGACACTAACTTTACCTGTTAGTGGTGAAATTAGAAGAAAAAGATGAACAATGAAAGTAGATTTCTAAAACAATGAATTTGCTTCATCTTTTAAAGATATTGTTGCAAAAATGAACATTTTTATTTCAAATAGAATGGATTCTTTTGATTACTATACTCAAGGGTTCAATTTCCACTGGATAATCCACAGTTATATATTCTTAATAAGCATTAGCACATTTAAGCACTGACTTTGTGTTTTACTGTTCTAACTTCTGCTTGCATGTTGGTTAGTTTGCCTTAAAGAAAATGTTTGGGCTTACATAGAAATCAAGATTACAGGCCCAAGAACAAGCAAGAATTGGTTTTGCGTAAGTTTTTCCTCTCTTTTGTTTAATGTGTTCATTAATGATGTGTTGTAAACTGTTATAATGAAAAATGCCGTGTCCTTGACACCATTTGTCTCTTCCCATGAACTATAGATTTATATAATTTAGATTTTATTAGCTTTTCTTAGGATCTGTACAACTAATAACATAAAGTGATATAGCCTTTTATTAAAAATGAAATACCACATTTTATAAGTAAAACCGAGTGCAGTGAGAACGGGTGCAGGGAGACACCCTGTATTCTCTTTGTAAATTACTCTTTTTCTGCTGAGAGGCAAAAAATAGTGTAGTGGAGATTATACAAGATTTAGTGTAATAATCCCTTCTTGGAAAAGTGACTCTACCATTGAACTCTCCCAAGCTAGATGACTGACGGTCCCTGGACCTTCCTGTCACGGTTCGTGTCATAAAGTGGTGACGGGCAAGTATGTGCTGTTCGAGAGCTGGGGTCCCACCGTCATTTCGCTTGCAGATGGATGCAGCCACGAGACCTTGGAGTCTGAGCAGCAGCAGTGAATGCCAACCACACTCGCCAGGGTGAAAGAAATCTCATTAATACATGCTTTGAGTTCCTCTTCCAAATTATTCACCGCAGCACCTTAGATTGTGGTGAAGGTTTCTTAATGCATTATGGCTTTTTTGGTTTCATTAGTTTTATGGACAATTAGTTTGGGTCAGATCTTGTACTGTGTTATGCCATTTCACCAGGAAAACATAGAATGTTTGTACCTGAAGAAGATAAGGACCCAAAAGATTAAATAAATTGTCCAGCTCACTCAGCGGGGAAATGGTATGCTTGGGACTCCGTCTTATGTTGACTCTGATGACAGAGATCATAACCACTGTATTCTCACCTACTGAGTAACTAATGTAGTTTTGTTCCCTCAGTGCAGACACACGGAAACATCAAAGATTATATTTCAGTCCAGCTTTTGCAGAAAACAGTGCAAGACGAAGATTACAATGTTGGCACTTGATTTGAAAAATACAAGCCTGGAAGAAAGAAAGAAAGGTGAAAACAAGGGGCGGTGAGAGAAATAAGCAATGACAGGAAATACTGTAACAGATTTATCACTGTACTGGTTCTCCTTTCACAGCAAGCCACAAAGAGGCATTGTAGGTTACCGGGCAAATGCGTTTGCCTAGCGGGAGCTGTATCTCTCAACAGGTTACAAGGCTTTGTACCACTGAGTGGTTAAGGCCAAAGAAAGAGCAAGTGTTGCTGCCTTCACATTCCTTTCCCTCCTCAGGGTTTCCTGCTCTCCGAGTTCTTCCTTAGGCAGGGGTTTTCTTTTTCTTTTTGGATTGCATCATCTGGCTCACTGGACAAACACTCAGAATACCAAGTCTCCCAGCCTGTGTACAGTATTTTTTCCCATATCTGGAACTGACTTACAGGTATGGCTACACACTGAGAGCTAAAAATATAGGACCTGATGTACTCAGAGCTGGTATTTGGCGGAGAAGTCATAGTTCGAATTGCAGGGCATAAATGGAAGATGCTACTGAAGTTCTAGAAGGCAGACAAGGCAGAGGAAAGATGAGGAAGCATGTGAGAAATGTGTGTGATATGGAACCTTTACATGATCTGTTTGGTTGACATTCATCTAATGTCAGCAGTGTGCTAGGTGCTGTTCTAGGCACTGGAGAAATAATAATGAAAGAAAAGTTTAAAAGTCTTTGCTTTCACGAAGTGTGCTGGTACATTCTAGTTGTTGACTTGACTGGATTGAGAAACAACTAGAAAATTGATACAGTACACTTCTGGGTGTGTCTAGGAGGGTGTTTCCAGGGAAGATCGACAGATGAATCAGTGAGCTGAGTTGGGGAGACACACCCTGAACATGGGCAGCATCATCCAATACTCTGGGACCCAAATGGAACCAAAAGGAAAGAGGAACCTGACCTGTGCACGCACGCGACTCTTTCTGAGCAGGTATGATCTTTGCTGTTAATGTTGTGTGGCGGTCAGACACCATATTCTCAGCCTTTGAATGTGGACTTACACTGACCACTCTCCAGAAAGCGTCGAGGCCTTCAGCACTGGTCTCAGCCTGCCTCACTGAGTCCTGTTGTTAGGGGGTTTCCAATTCCTGGACTGAGCAGCTACTGATTTCCCTAGCTCTCAGGATTGCAGATAGCCATTGTAGGACCGTGTAGCCTCTGGTTAGATGAGCCAATCTAATTTATCTCTTCTTTTTAATTGATTAATGATTTTATTTTAAAACAAAAAAAGAATCAAAACAATGATACAGAATTTTGAAGCAAAATAATAGGTAATTAACAATCATTAATATATTGTGCATTGTTATCTTCAAAGTAGTTGCTCAGATTACAAGATACAAGCATGAAAAAATGCTCGAACAATGAAAGCACAAACCATTCTTTTTGACGAACTAACAGACTAATAGTATAATTATCTATTTTATATCTATCTATCTATATAGATAGATAGATATCTTTTCCCTGAGGATATATATCTTTGTTTTCTCATTTCCCCCATCCCAGTTGTTCTTTTTGAGAAGTTTCTTCCCCTTTTGCTTTCACAACAGGTATTGTACATTTTGGATGTTATTTATTCTTTCAATTTTTTGACACTAGGGAGACAATACAGTGTTTACACATGTGAGTCTGATTTATTTCACTTATGAGGATGGTCTCAGGTTGCAACGATTTACCTATTTACCTCAAGTTTATCCTTCTTTACAGCTGAGTAGTACTCTATTGTGTAAAAATACCACATCTTTTTTATCTGTTCCTCAGTTGATGAGCACTTGGGTTGTTTCCAAGATTTGGCTATTACAAATTGTGCTGCTATAAACATGGGTGCACATATATTGCTGTGGTATGATGTTTTTAATTCTTCTGGGAAAATACCCAGAAGGGAAATAGCTGGATTGAACGGGACCTCCAATTCTAGTTTTTTGATGAATCTCCATACTGATTTCCACAGTGGTTGTACTAGTCTACACTCCCACCAACAATGGAGAAGGACTTGCTTTTCCCCACAGCCCCACCAACATTTGCTATTGGTTGATTTCTTGATGACCATCATTCTTTCTGGAATGAGATGGAATCTCAGTGTTGCTTTAAATCGCATTTCTTGAATAACCAGTGATGTTGAACGTTTTTTCATGTATTTATTTTCCATTTGTATTTCTTCATCTGAGAAGTGTGTATTCATCTCAGATGCCCATTTCTGGATTGGGTCTTTGAATTTGGAAGGCCTGATGTTTTTCAGTTCTTTATATGTTCTAGACAGAAGTCCTTTGTCTGAGAGACAGTTTGCTAAAACTTTTTCCCACTCTGTGAGTTGTCTTTTTCACTCTGTTGGTGATTTCTTTTGGTGTATAGCTATATGTATTCTATCGTTTCTGTTCCTGTGGAGAACTTTGAATATACATGAAGTATACCTTCTAACAACAAGAGAGAAAAAATGAACATATGCAATATGCTGCAGGAAAACCATACTTGAAATGTGAATGTGAGGTTCTCAGAAGCAAGAGTAGTCCAGAAAGCTGTCATTGAGAAGATGGCATCTAAATATAGACCAAAAAGAATGGAAAAGCAACTATGACTGGCAGGGAGTAAGCTGCCCATTTGAGTAGCAGCGTGGAAGTGAGCGGTGCTGGAGTAGAGTGAGTGGTAGGAGATTAACGTGATAAAGTCTGGATCATATTAGCTCATGTAGGGCAAAGTAAAGACTTCATCTTTTGTATTAGTTAAGCATTGTTGGGCTGGTTGACTCATTTGTTCATCACAAGAACCCTGAAAGAAAGATAGCGTTATTCTCATTTTATGGATGAGCAAACTGAGTCTTATACTCATCAAGTGAATTGTCTAAAATCATCGCTAGTAAAAGGTAACATAGAGATGATAGTAGAAGATCACAAAGGGATGAATTGGTAGAAATTTCATTATCAAAAGTGAACACACCTGATCAAGGGAAATCTACTAAGTTCTGATTAGCTTACAAAATCAAATGCCTGAGTATTATCAAGTACCAGGAATAAGGGTATACCACAGTTCTCAAGAAAACCTATTCTCATTTATTCTTACAATAACCCACTAATGTAGATACTATTATTACCTCAAGTTTATAGATGAAGAACCTCAGTACTTGAGAAAATTACCTAAACAGATGCAATTGGATTGACAAATGAGAAAATGAATACATACATTCTGTTTTTAGAGACTGTGCTATTAATTAAAAGGCACACTGTCATTACAAATGTTATTACTATGTGTCATACTTTCGTCCTCAGACTCCTTCCAAGTCTTCTTTCTTCTCTTTCTTTTCTTTTTTTTCCCTCTCTTTCTTTCTTTTTTCTTTTTTTCTTTCTTTACCCCGTTTTATTTTTAACTATCACATGGTAATTGTACATATTTATGGGGTAGGTGTGACATTCCAGCACATATACAATGATCAGATCAGGATAACTGGCATATCTCTTACCTCATTTGTCATTTCTTTGTGTTGGGAATATTCAAAATCTTCCCTACTAGCTGCTTTGAAATATGCAGTTAAATGTTATGAGCCATTATTATCTTACTCCACTGTAGAACATAAAATATTATTGCTCCCATCCAAATGCACTTATCTTCAATTTTGAAATGCAACCAATACATTTTCTTGAGCCATTCAGATGACTCCTTTTGTAACCTATTACAATATTTTTACTTTGAGGTGGCCAAAATAATAAATAACTAATAACTTCTCATACTTCATTGTTTCTTAGGATGTTTATAAGGTTGTGCCAAGATATCCTCTTCTTCATTTTTTGTTTTTAGTAACTTTTCAACACTGTTGTTTGGCTTCCTTCCTTCCTTCTTTTTTTTTTTTTTTTTTTTTTTTTTTTTTTTTTTAAGACAAGGCCTTGCTACATAGCACAGACTGGTCTTGAACTCACAGCAATTCTTCTGCCTCAACCTCCCGAGTGCTGGGTTTACAAGTGTGTGCCACCACGCCCAGCCTCCTTCATGCTTAATGAATTAAACTATTTGTAAATTTTTTTGGAAACTATCAGCAAATAGGAAATTCCCTCAGTTTGTCTTCTTGTAAATTTGTATTTATTTTGCCTTTGCTTTGAGTATAATTTAGCTAGGTATAAATTTTTACGTTATAGTTCTTCAGTTGCTTTCTGGTATCTGTTTTTACTCAGGAGAATTACTCGTCATTTTTCTTTTTCTTCTAGATATTTTGTTTTTCCTCATTTCTAAAAATTCTACATTTCACTATAATATATTTGAACAAAACTTGATGTGCTCAGATTTGTTTACTTTTCCAAGTAAAAGTTTGTTTCTTTGGTTGGTTCTGAAAAATTTCATCATATTCCTTTGATTATTGCTGTTCCTCTGCGTATTTATTGTCTTTTCAAATTCTTACTAAATCAAACTTGATATTATTTTTTCTATGCAAACTTGTTACTTTTTTATTTTCTAAGTGTTTTAACTTTCTCGTATATTATCTGTATTTTGTCCTTCCAATTCATCTTATGAATTCTCTATTATTTGTATCCAATCAGCTATTTAACCCATATGCTGTTTTATTCAAAAATCACATTAATTGCTGTAGAAATTTACATGCAACAAAACACGTACATGTTAAGTGTAGTATGATAGGTGTTGAGACATGTTTTCAGTTGTGTAATTGTCACCCCAATTAAGATAAAGAATACTTTCATCATAATAAGTTCTCTCTACTCCTTCAAAGTGACTTTCTTTTACTTCCTATCTGGAAGAATAGGAAGAATAAATAGTGGGTTTTTTGCTGTAGAATTTTACATAAATAAAAATATATAGTATTTATACTCTTGTATCCAGCTCCTTTCAAAGAACTTGTTTTTGAGGTCCACTCACATTATGTCTATCACAAATCCATTCTGTTTTAATGCCATGTAACATTCTGTTTTATGAATACAATCAATTTGAACAGTGGATGATTGATTTTATTTCTCTCCATACATTTTCCCATGGTTATATATAAACTACACATATCTTCATACTTTTATGATACTTTTAGCATTATGGGATAAAATCCCCCAAAACTTTCAAATGATTTGTAAGTAATAAAACAGATTCTAGAGTACTTCTACTGTCTGATACCAAAAGTATGGACAGATTTGAAGAGAAAGCTTAAAAGATTCCATGAGAAGGGTACTTGGGTGGAGTATTCACAGCAAGCACAGAATTCACTCTCAGAAGAAAACGTCCAAGAAAAAGGACCAAAATTCTGAATATAGAGCTGAGACTTGGTAGTGTATTTCACAATCTTCAGGGAAAAAAGTGGTGTTTTTTGGAGAAGCATTGTTCTTAGGAGAATAGATGTATGGAGAAAGGATAGTGACCACTAGAGATGTGATAATGAAGGCAAAGAGAGGAACAGAGGGAAGTAGTAAGACTCTGGAAGAAAGGAAAATGAAAGCGAATGACATCTCTTTTTTCCCTATGAATGTCCAATAAAGTATTTGTGTTTTATTAAACGAACAGAAGAGGGCGCTCTTGAACTAATAACCCTGTCCATGAGTTGCACAGGAGTAGAAAAAAAAGCAAAAGGTTTATACAAGACGGCTGAAAGAAGAAAACAGAAAATCTGAATTAATAATTTTAGCTGCTGAATACTTTCCTTCTAAAACAATTGCAAAGCAGAAGAAAAGCGTAACACAACACCTCAAACTAAAGTAAATATTCTCCAAGAAGCATTTTGAGATATTTTTAAAAATTACAGTTTGAACCAGAAGTTCAAAAACTAAGAAAATAAGTGAAACAAAAGGATTATGCTTTTTATGAGTTGATTTGTTTCAGGAATTAGAAGGAAAAGAAAATTAGCAGAAATAAAGATTGTATTATAAGATATTCAAGGGAAAATATGTCAAAGGAAATACTTATGGTTAAAGGTATTATTCCATTCTAATATCTGCAAAACATTCCAAGTCTAGAGATAACTCTGGAAAGGCAGTCAGGACTGGAGGAGATTCTAGGAGACGTCAAATGTGCATAGCACTGCAGTTCATAGTTGGGGAGACAGAAAGACAGGAGACAATTCTCTTCCCAGGATCTTGCATTTATAGCAATACCAACACCATTACAGGACTGCTGCTTCTGAAGGAGGGGTCATTCTTACCTATACCACAGCACAAGTTTTGTTGCCATGGAGAACAAAAGAAGCCACATCTCAGAGACCCTGGTATCAGGAAACTCCTATTTTCCAACAAGAAAATGGATTAATAACAGTGGGAAGGGGAGTAGGAGTAGAGAAAGAACCACTACATGGGTATACATGGATGGATGACTGAAAACTGAGGTAGAGCAGAAAGACTAAGAAAGCCTGTTATATGTTGCATCTTTCCTAACTTACAGGCAATAGCAATCCATCACAGAAGAATTTGAAGTCTATGGTGCAAAAAGACGACATAGCAGTATGAAAATCCAAACACTCCTTGTTTGACTCAAGTTACTCTAGTAATGGAATGATAGTTACACATCATGTCTCTCCTACATGCAATATTCAATGAAAATTTTAAGGTATACAGCAAACAGAGGCAAAAAAGTCAATTGTCAACAGACAAAGCAGTCAACAAAAGCAGACTCAGAGATGAACTAGATGTTGGTACTGTCAACGATTTAAAAACAGCTATGGTTAATATGAGTAAGGATTTAATAAAAAAGCTGAAAATCATGGAATTTTGGCAGAGGAAATTTAAACAGGGAAAGAGAAATGCTAGAATAATACACACACAGACAAACAAACCTGTAGCAAACATATATATATATATATATATATATATATATATATATATATATCACAGATGAGATATACTTTTATGTAGCTCAGCAAATGACTTGATACAGCTGAATAAGATGTCGGTGAGAAAAACATCAGGAAAATATTATTTCTTGATCTCAACTGACACACAGAGAAAAAAAGGATGGAAATATTTAAGTTGTAGAGAAATACCAAATTATCTTACATATCTTTAACTGAATGCTAGAGATAATAAAATGAGACAAAGAAAATGGATGAGGTAACTGGGGGCTTGAGATCCTTAGATAGATTGAGAGTGGGGGCTGTTCACTAGAAAGGCCAAGGCATTATACTGGATTGGAACTTTTAGCTCCACCCCACATCTTCAGGGAGAGGAGAAGGACTGAAGGTTGAGTTATTTACCAATATTCAGTGGTTCCAATCGAGCACATAAATATGTACCTCAATAGCATAAAAACGACACTCTGGTTATCCCCTGAGATACAAAGGGTTTTAGGATTTTTGTGCCAGGAAACTGGGTAAAGACCGAATAGATGAAACTTGTAATCAATCACATTATTATACATACACTGACACACAACTTGCAGATAATAAAACATGCTTAAATGGAGAGACCAAATAAAAGTTCTTAAAATCTTGTCTCTCTGAAGGAAAAATGATACTCAGGGTAGATTACTTGACAATATTCTTGTAGATTCTCCATGTCATTTTTCCTCCTATACCCCAACCCTTCTAAAATAAAAAAAAATACAACTAAAAATTTCAACAAATTAGAAAAATAATTACATTATTGTATCAAGCAATCACTCTTAAAAATTACAGTGAGAAGTACAAATGCCCAATAAATACATGAAAAAATATTTAATATCATTTGCTATTACAGAAATGCACATTATAATAAACTGAGATCCCATTTTATTCCAAAAGGAATCACCCAGAAATTAAGTAACAAGAGATAGTGGCAAAGAGGAAGGGAAAAAGAAACATTTTTATATTTCTGATGGGAATGTAAACTGGTGTAACCATTGTGGAAATCCGTATGGAGATTCCTTAAAAAGATAAAAATAGAAATTCCATTTGAGCCAGCTGCATCTCTTCTATGCATCTTCCTGAAAGAGTTAAAGGTATCACATTAGGGATACATGCCTACCCATGTTTGTAGCAACATGATTCATAATAGATAAACCCTTGAAATGGAGCCTAAATGTCCACCAACAAATGAATGGATCAAGAAAATGTCATATTTGTATACAATGGAGTAGTACCCTGCCATAAAGAAGGATAATTTTGAGTCACTTATAGGAAAACAGATACATCTTGAGACCATATGTTATGTGAAATAAATACATAAGCTTAAATGTTGCATGATTTTTCTTATATGAGAAACCAAAAGTTTAAATAATTTAAAGTGCAAAATAAAAGATAGGAAACAGGGAGATAGATATTTTGCAAATAGGAAGGGCACCAAGAAATGGCAAAAGGAGTGAGGGAGAGAAGGGGAAATGGAAGTAAAAAGAATTAAATTGTGTTAGGGACATTTCTTTAGTACCAATTTCTATGATGCTTGCAATCATTATTTTCTGTAAATGAGTACTGATAAAAATTAACTAAGTTAAAGAAAAATTACAGTACTCCTTAGGAGTTTAAACTTCCTTACAGTTATAGGCATAGATTAGTATGATTTCATTTCACATATCAGAGGTCATCCCTGCTGGATTGTTTGAGGCAAGAATTTGCTAAAAATTGGAGATGAGAGACTAGGTTACTATCATGGGAAGATATGGTTGGCAAGAACACAAATATGTGAATCTACAGAGGAAGCACGGGGACACTGAGGAAGCTGCTGGATTTTCCCATTCTTTGCACTTCATCCCCACTCCTCACTTCCTATGTTTGCTCTCAGAACACTGAATTCAAATCAGCCTATTAACCAACAAAGAATGGGGAACTGAAGCAAGCATGTTGCACACTTGCATTCCATAGAGAAGAATGATAATCTGACCACAGACCTAACACCTCACTAACTGCTTTCTGTTATGTCACAGAATTCTGATACAAATTTTAATACACAAGAAAAACAGGGTTTACTTACATAACATAAAATTGTCAAGGTGTACTATCACTTGCAAGTACCGTACTGTACTATTTCTTATCTGGAAAATATGCTCTTTCTCAATTCTAAGTAATGTACAAACAAATCTTTGAAAGGTGAACTATTTAAGAGTGTCTGTAGATGCATTTTATCAGTTATTTGCAGGATTTTAGCAAGTACCTTGTGTGATTTCTGTAAGGAAATTTCCATATTATTCCTAGGAGCAATAGTGAATATTGCTTTTGGGGCCCCACAACCAACACTTGTTTTTCCATATCTTTTTTACCCTTTGGAAGCCCACAAGTTAAACCAATCAATCAAACAAAAATGTCTTCTCTTCACAATCCCAAAATATCACCCAGAGGTAGTTTGTAACTTTTTAAAATGCTAATCAGCAATTATACCCATGCATAGCATCTGCTGGGAAATCATACCTATCCAATTCACCAGCCAAGTAATAAAATATCCTGGGTGTGATTTTCCCTACTATGATATATGGAACCAAATTGAAACAGACTCATGTAAAACGTTGCTTGTTTTCATGTAGATTTTTTAAGGAACCTCAGAAAACTGAAAACTTCTTTCCTGAAGAAAAGAATCACCCTTGTTTTAAGATAAATGTCTTTAATTTGGATGGGTATTTAACTATGCATTTCTTTTTTTTTCAAAGAAAATGATTTTTATTGGTACATTTTAGGTATAAACAGTGATCACATTAGTCAAAGAAAATTTGTAGCTATACATAATATAACTTGATTCTTTTTCTCCCCCATTTCCCTACCCTCCCTTCGTTCCTCTTCCCCTCCTTATTTACAAAAGGTTTGCTTCAGTTTTTTCCTTATTTTCTCACTTTTTAAACTTTTGCCTTCCTTTTCTCCTCTCCCCTCCTTTGTTCCCATTTCTTATAACTGCCAAAATGCAATATTCTAATTTGTGAACTCCTCAAGAGGCAAATAAAAACTTTTGAATATCTTTTCAAAGAAAAAAGTGACAGCCTATTCTAGTTTCAAAACTAGAACAAGATTTTCCAGGATTTTTGTTTTTGTGAAAGCATTAAAGATCTTGACTAAATCTGAAAAATAGAAGCAATCTGAGATCCGTATCTCTGTATTACCAAAGTGGGTGATTCTTCATGCTCTGGAAGGTAGTGAAATCCTATCATTTTGTTGACAAAAGAGGCTTTTATCTTACTCTTAATAACATCCAGGGGTTCAGATGATTTGAAATGGGAGTAATTTGGCATTTAGTTCATGGAACATCTTGAAGTACAGAGTCCAAAAATAAACTAGAATGAGTTCAAAATCCACTAGAAGAGTGAAGATTCAACTGCTATGCATTTTCCACACTCTTGAGTATATTTACGTGGGAAAAACCAGTGGAGTGTATTCTTGTAGTCTCACTTCATTAATTTCCAGGTGTAAGCAGGGAGCAGAAACACTGCAATGAGGTTTGGGAGGATATAAATTTAAGTTGCAGAAACTAAGAAGACAAGGATAGCTGCTAGAGAAGCAGAACTTGAAAGGCTTATAGAAAATACAGTTTTTCAAAGGGCTACGGGCAGCAGATGCTGCTGACCACCACTGTAACTCTCACCCTCCAATCTCAGTTTCATCTACAAAAATACAAGGCCATTTAGCTGGCCTTTTGCTTAGGTGTGGTTCAATTTAAGGGTCTTGATGTTTAAATCTACCCTTTACTGGTCCTTTGAGGCTGGGTCCTTTGTAGCTCAGTGGTAGAATGCTTGCCTAGCACATGCAAGCCCTGGGCTGAATCTCCACTTGTCCTTCATGATTGGCACCCCGCCTCGCTCTGCCAGACTGTTTCAAGGCAAAACTTCTGAGTTCTGTACTGTTCAGCCTGCTTTCTCATAAAGGAGCCAACAATTTTGCCTAGTTGCACTTTCTCTTCTCTCTGATTTCTACTAGCCTTAAGATTCATCTCAAATGTCACCCCTCCAAGGAGACTTCTCTGATGTCCAGGACTAGGTTTGATCTCACGTTCTTCTGCCCCAAAGCCATGCTACATTATTTTGTAGAACAAATCACAACTGTAATGGTTACTTAACTGTGAAAGTATTTACCATTTGTCTCTTTTACTAGAACTTCAAGCTCCTCTTGGGCAAGGACTCGCCATTACGGATGCTCTTTAAATGTTTGTTGAATACATGAGTAAAAGGACACCTATCTTTGGAAATGATTACCCTGATTTACATTAGATGGTAAGATTGTTTCTAAATATTTCTAACTGGGTAATTTTCTTGAGTCCTGGGCTCTGTATACTCATTCTTTCCCTCTGAGATCCCCTGTCTCCGAGTTTTCCTTTAACTCTTCCAATTTGAACCTGAGCAAAGACAAAAGACTCAACATGTGCTTATAGCCTTGTTTCCGTATGTTATAATTTTCATCTTTCACATGAGTCTGAATTCATTCTGAGCCAAGTAAGGTTATTCAAGCTACTTTGCTATGATGTAAGTCTTTTACCCTCTATTAAGTAGCTTTTAAGCACTTGCTGCAATATATTAAATACAAAATGTGTTCAAAAAGCTTTTCGAAAAGTTATTTTTCACTCAGTGTAGTGGCTCACAGGGTTTTGCAGTGCTTTTCATTCATACCATATTTTTTTTTTCCTGTGGTGTGAGAGATCAAATCCAGAGCCTCTTGCATGTTAGGCAAAGATGTCTACCCCTGAGCTATACCCCCAGCCCTCTCTTGTCCCATACTGACAAAATGTCAAGGAAGAGTTGTACCTTCAAACCCTGGAGAATGCATCACTTATAGGTGCATAATAATGTGCTTCGTGTAGGCCTGAAATCCATTACTCTGATTGGACTTCTTTTGCCCCAAGACTCCCAAGGTTTAGTGTTGACTAATGAAAGATGGTCAGTCTTACATTAAGAAGAAAGCAGCAGTAACGACAAAGTCCATGTATCTTGTGTATGTTACAGAAGGACATTACAGTAGGGACTCTGACCACTGAGAGCACAAACTGATGGTACAGAAATAGAACTGGGAGATAACTTAAAGAGCTACATTCTGGTGCTTGCTGTTAAAGAAAGAGTTTGGGTCCTTCTTGTGGAAAAACTTTTTTTTGTGTGTGATTCTACTACTCTATGATCTTTGTCATCAACTTTGTCAGCTACAACAGTCCCACTACATACTCATGTGTTCTTAGCCTCTGTCTTGGTTATTTTTCACTCATTGCTGGGACAAAACACCCAAAACCCAAAATTAGGGAAGGAAAGGTTTATTTCTTACAGTTCTTGGAGGTTTCAGTCCATAATCAGCTGGCTCCAAGGCAGAGTGGTAGGGCACTGGGGCAACTCTTCAAGGCAGCAGCCGAGCAAAAGCAGCCAGAGTAAAAGGGGCAAGAACAAGTCTCTTTTTCTCACTTATATTGTACACAGGACACCACCTACTCCCTCCAGCATGGGCGTAGCATTCACAAATCCCCTTGCCTTCCTTTGTACAGGATGAGGATATTTGCAAAGTAAGAACCCTGGCTCCCTGCTGAGTCTCTCAGTTAAACTTCTGACTTTCTCAAATTGACACAATGAACAGGTAACTGCTTGTGCTCTACACCCCAGGATGTAGAGCTGCTGAGTTACTTAATTAAGCTTCTAGACTTCTCAAGTTGACACAATGTATAAACCATAACAGCCTCAGCAGTCATTTTTAGTGGTGATGCCAGTAGCAGGTACGCTACATGCTGAGGGAGAGACAGAGCTGGCTGGGGCAGTAGGCATATCTTCTGGACAGGTGAGAAGTGGGGATAAAGTAGGCCTTAGAACAAAGGCGTACACTGCAACACTGAGTATTGTGTTTGGAATTTTTTGGCTCGATTTTTCTTTCATTTCCCTCCAGGTCTAGCTTGGCTTACCCTTGCAGTCCTAAATTAGGTAATTAATCCACATGAATTTACATCCAAATGAGGCTTTCAGGATGATCTCCAACTTGGCTGTTAGGTTTTATGACCTGTGACTAGTCAAATTTGGCACTTATATTCTATGAAAATATTGTAATGATTTACTGAAAATTGTGTATTTCATTTTGGGGATACAGAAGGAGCAAAATAAGTCCAGAGGACATGTAGAGTTATTATTAAATTTGCACTATTTTTTTTCATGTAAGAGAAGAATAATTTTGGTAAACCTCAGTATGAAACATTGAATTTCTAGAGGATTCCAACATAAAGGAGGAATTCAGAACAATTACTGGATTAGTTGTTAAAATTTGGTGAGTGGAAGTCATTAAAATAGAAGTCATATACAACTGTTTCTTAATAATAATAAGGAAGAAATAAAAACAAAAATACAAAGGGCTAAACACCAAACATTTCTGTCACCTGAAAAATTTTAGTAACAAGAATATACTGTTCATATATTCATTTAAGGGCAACCTTACTTGAAATCTGATTAAAAGCCATGAACTTTACATACCAAAATCAGTCCACTCATCATCGTGATCCCCTTGAACAATAACAGATGACTCAGTATGTTCTCTCAAATCTTTGCACCTTATTTTTCTAGACTGATCCAAATGAAAAGCTGACTCTTGACGCTCTTTCTGGAAGATAGCTTGACTTGCAGTTTTGACTGGGCAAAAAGGGAAATCAATTAATAGCAGAGGCCTTCAATTAAAATTTCTTTGGTGATTAGGGTCAGGGAAGACCCAACCAGAAGACAACTAGCCAGCCTTTCTGGTGAGCGGCATGAGAGGCACAGACTCCAGGAAGAGAAAGATTAGCGCCTCCCGAGAACCCGCCATGCTGGGTCAGGGAGGATCCAACCAGGAGACAGCTAGCTGAATGGAAAGCAAACGGTGCTGCCTTTGTGCAATCATAGTTTGATGAATCCTTTGTACTATAAACACAACTTTCTTTTCCTTTAATTATGGAGACATTATTTATTTAGCTAATAGACTGTTCAAGTTGAGAATCTTACTTTTTATGTCTCATAATAATTAAGGCCAAATATGGGGAAAGCTTTTGAAAGGGTTCATCACATCATTTTCACTTACTTTTGTTAGTATTTGGCTAAACAATGATTAAGCTTTTTCCTTTCAGTATTTACAGCTGCTTTACAAAATTGCTAATCAGATTTTTATTTTATTAGGAAGAAAATGTTACTGTGCAAATTTTGAATAAATTATTGAAGTAATCTCTCTGATTCTTTAAATATGTAGGTTTGACCAAAATTCTACTCTTAAATAAAAATGCTACTGATACAACAAAGAAATTTTCTTTTTTTTTTCCCACTGAAAAATAATGTTGGTGGCCTTTGTTACTTGAGATTTGGTTTAACTTCCAAATAAAATTTAGTTTTGTATGAGCAAAACAACTCCCTATAGGCTAATTGCATATATTGTAAAGGGAGTTGATCTTTTTTCATTCTTTAAATTACAACCCATTTATTTAAAGGAATACTTGTCAAAAGAAAGCTTTAAGTAGTGAGTTAAAAAAGCAGTGTTAAATAATTGAACTGACTGTGATAAAATTGCCTTAGTTTAAATAGACTAGTCTGTTTAATGAATTGTGCTTTTATAGGGTGAGATAAATCTATGTGAGCTCAAGTAGTTCTACCAGAAACACTGAATTCAGATAGAAAAGGAGAGAGCCAAGAAGAGGCACTTGTAATAATACAGCTATATTTTATTTTTTTAAAATTTCACCCAGTCCTAAAACATTCTTTTATGCTATGTTAATAATAATGATCATAAAATTATCAAGAACTTTGCACACATATCAAACTGTTCAGATTATCTGTAGAAGAAGTACTCTATTTGTTCTTTTCCTCAAGCAGAAATCATAACTTGAAGCTCAATTAGGAACACAACATTTAATTTCCAATCTTCAGCAAAAGGTTCAATTTACAAGCCTTCAACATTGGGTGAAATTATTTTGGCAACGAGACTGCAGGAGGAAATTAATTTCATATTTTCAAGTAAATTTGGCAGCTTTACTTTCCTGTTTAGTGCTGAAAAGAGGTTTCTTGCTTTTCAGAATATACTATTAAGCTACCATGCAGGCACCCTGTGTAGCAACTGGTTGGTTATCACTTCAAAAGAGAAATTGAGCTGGAACATTTTGTATCCCTTGATTATACGTCTTGTGATGGTAGGTGTTGAAATACATTTTATGTGCTTAAAAATGGAGAAGCAACTTAAGGTGGAAAAAAACCCCCTAAACTAAGGCAAGTATAAACATAGGGATCTGTTCTCATCAGAAAAGAATCAGAAACTAAGACTGTGGATCATGTACTGTGTTGGCAGTTATCTTCCCACTGGATGAAAAGTGGAAATGAAATTCTTTGTTTCATTGGTGAAAGTTGAAAGAAAGGAGTAAAGAAAGATAGTACCAACTTGCATATGCCACTGAACCATTCCACGATTTAAGAGTTATCTGACCCATGAAATTTCTACTTTAGTATTCTTTAACTGGACAGTAACTTCTTAACTTAAGGCAAAATTCTTTTCCACGTGCACACACAGATGTCCTGCTTGGTGTTCATATTTATACACTGAGGAGCTTCTAATGATTGCAGTGAAAAACAGCAAGTTAAGTATAAATTCAAAATATGGAAGAGATATTAGATCTTGATTTTTAAAGTTATGGTCTAGTTTATCCTTGCAAGCAAAATGGGATGTTGTTATAACCTGAATAATTCACTTGTATTCCCAAATACGATGCTCTTTAGTTTCAGAATATTTTAATTAGATATTTTTTATAATTAAATGTTTTATTTACATGTAGAATTAATACATGCTTGCCATAGATACCTAAAAATGAAGAAAGAAAATTCATCATCCTGTCAGTAACAATTTATTGAGTGCCTGGTAATTACAATGCACAAATGTACCTTTATGGAATTTATTATCTTTTAGAAATGACAGACGCGAAACATTCACAAAATAGCTATGTGATTACCGTAGTTTTGAATACTATGAAAACAGGATTCAAGGGTCTCTGAAGTTGGGTAATGGGGTGCTGATTAGAAATTGGGGATGAGATGGGGTGCTATGAAATCTGTTTTAATCAGAGGTCTAAGGGAGAGTCAGGGGAAGGTGGTAAGGATGGCAGATGGAAAAAGGATATTCCTATGAAGAGAATTACAGAGGGTTGGGGCCTAAGGCTGTCAGGCCACTGCCACTTTCCAAGGTCACAGGCTCAAATGACTGGACAGTTGTGAGTGAAAAAGACAGTGGCAAAGAAAAAGTTGGACAGTGTGTGAGAGCATTACATGATACTGAGAAGCCTGAGCTGTGTTTTAAGAACAGCTAGAAATATAGCATAAGGTTTCTAGCAGCTATGTCTCTGTTGATCTTTCTAATATTTTAAGAGAACTAGGCACTATCTTAGTCAGTTTTCTGTTGCTATAACAAAATACTAGGTGATTTATATAAAGAATAGAAACCAGGAGATTTATATAAAGAATAAAGACTTATTTGGTTTGTGGTTCTGGAGGCTGGGAACTCCAAAAGTATGTTGCTGGCATCTCCTGAAAGCCTTTTGATGTATCATACTATGGTGGAGGGCATCACATGGAAGGATAGTGTGTGTCAGCTTGAATTCCTTGTCCTGCTCTTAGAAAGGTGTAAGGCCCATTAGAAGACACCACCTCCAAACACCATTGATATGTAAATTTTGGGGGGGGGTTAAGTTTCAGCATAGGTTCTGGAGAGACCAGTCAAGCCATGGCTAATATTCTATTCTTTTTGTAGTATGCTATTCCCAATTACTTTGTCATTATTATTCCATATTCATTAAGTGTTCTTGTAAATTTTATAGTTAAGCTCACCATATGGATTTTTCATAGTTTACTTAACCACATTCTCTTATCTTTAGCTCTTTGCTTCCCTATTTTTAACAATGATATGCCGGGCATACATGTAGACAAATATTTTCATTGATCCATGATTAATTCTTAAGAAAAATTAAGAAAACACAAATAGAATTGCCCTGTAAGAAGATAAAGGTATTTGTAAGCTTCTAATATGAATTGCCAGATTGTTTTCCAGGGTAGTTGGAACAATTATTTCTATAGTTGTCCAAAATACCATGGCTAGTAAACACATTTCTTGAGCCTAAATCATAAAGATGATTGGAGGAGGATTTCACATTCTGTCACGTAGACTTAAACAGATATTTGCAAAACTTGATTCTACGTGAAGATACTTGGTAGTTGAATTTGAGCCATGTGACTGTGAATTATAAAATTCCTGTTTGGTTATTTTTAGTGAACAATGGCACATTGTGCTGTGATATCACTATGCAAAGGTCACTAACCTGCATCATCAGTTTTAAGGTTTGTGAGTAATATATAGTGCTTTAAAACACTTGTTAAGGTAGTAAAAACAAGGGCACATTAAAAAGACCGATATAGAGACTCTAAAGCTTTGAATTTGGGGCAAATTATTGAAATTAACAGTTTTCTAATGTTACAAAGAACAATACAAATAAATATAGAAGCAACCAAAAATTGTCCAGGTAATAAGAAAAATGTCTTTAACTCAGTTATGAATGAATCTAGTCTCTGATGTTTCTTGGCTATTTTTAAGCCGCAGCTTGAATTTTTTCAACACTAAGACTAATATGCTATCATCAGGCTTCTCACTAATCCCAGCCCTGACTGTTGGCCACATAACACAGCTTTGATCTGCCTCAGGCTCCTTGGCTTCCACCTCAGAGTTTTTTCTCTTTAGCTTTTATTCATTGCTCCCCGTAATGGATTTTGGCTTCTCTTGACTTTCTTGATTTTCTTATTCTGTGTGACCTCGGAGGGACAGATCCTTCTCACCCCAGTGCTTCAATTCACCTGTCTGTGGCTGCTTGGGAAGCATTCTCTGGCGGTTTTGCTTAGGATGTTCCTGATGCATCAACCTTGAGTTGGGGCAGAAATTTGGACAAATAACATATGTATGCTTAGAAGTTGTTTAAATGTGTTTAAATTTCTTAATTTTTGATGATTAGTTTTTATACAAATGGGACAAGAAAGTTAATAAAACACACCTTTTGTTTCTCTGAAACCCCGAAATCTATGTTATAGTGAGTTACAACTTTGAGCTAATGAATTTCTGTATTACTCATGTGGCTAAACGGCCATGCAGTAGTTTTACAATGGCATCAACTCAGGAGTCGGCAGGAACACTGCAGCGGTGTGGCCATCTTTCCACCTGGTGTTCACAATTCTTCTTTATGGAGAAATGGGAATAAGCGCAGCACGTTTTGTGGAAGGTGAGTGAGTGTGTTTATTCCTTACTCTTGTCCCTTTCTCTAAAAAACAGTCTTGTGTGCGTGGATATATAAAACGAAGGGCTAAACTGAGTGGCTGAGTCTGAAAGGGCTCTAGGAATTCAAGGAAGAAGGGTCCTTCCATGAGTCTGAGCCCTGAGGGAAAGTTTCTCAGAGAAGGCCCTGGAAGAGTAGACATCAAGGGGGCCATTTTGGCTAAACGAAGGAAATGCACATGGCCTATCGCTGGGAAAGCATTTGAAAGAGGCTTTCAGAGATTTACCGAGCTTTGTGCTGTGAAGACTGACAAAGTATTTTTCGTCAGACGTCAAGTTAATACCCTCGAACGACCCACTTTTGCTGGGATATGCGCTTCTTAGCTGCACTTTTTAATGAGGATGATGACTTTATCTGGCCTGTGAGCTTTCATTTCTCAGGAACATGTGAAGCTAGCGAATGAGACTTTGGAAAATGATTCTTTCAATACTAACCAAATTGAATGCAGAAAATAATAGTCGAATCCTCCCATTTATTCAACGGTTTGGTTTTATTTTTTTCTTTTAACTTTTTCTCTCCATGGCATGCTAGAATCGAATATTTAACAATTTACGTTGAGTTTTCCTCTTCTGTTTGCCTTGGTGTTTCCCTTATTTAGGTTCCTATGAACAAGGAACTTTGACATTTTTTCTTAAGTAGTGTCTTCAGATACCGTTCCTTCACGTTCTGGTCCATATAAGACATCATAGTAACATATTTTAAAAATATGGCTTTCAGCTAAGTGCAGTGGAGCACACCTGTAATCCCAGTTACTCAGAAGGCTGAGGCAGAAGAATTGTGAATTTGAGTCCTGTCTGGGCAACTTAGGAAGACACTCAAAAAATAAACAGGGTGGCGGAAGTAGCTTAATTGCAAAGTAAGTACAACACACTGAGTTTAGCCCCAAGCACCACAAATGAACAAACAAACAAACAAATAAATAAAAATTTAAAAAATTAAAAATTGCTGCTTTCATATCATTTCCTTGATAAAAAGCCCTATACTGTTTTATCTCTCACCTGAAAAGTAAAGTTCTCCATCGCTAGGACAAAATGCATCTCCCACTGTACCCTCCATGATTCTTTTGACTCAAACACTGTTTACCAAATTTCACTGGAATAATGACACCTTTCTTTACTCCATTCTCCACTGTGGAGTGCTTCCACGTCTTCCCCTGAATTACTCATGGTCACTTAATATTTACTTCTTTTTTCACTAAACAGTGCTGCTTAGGCTCTACCCTCTGGTTCATACCTGTTAAATTTGTTCAAAGGGTTTCTTCTTTGGCGTTGAAGTTTGTAAACTCTTGTGATGCTGCCTATATATCAAGTATTGTGATTTATCCTTTCTCATATACCTGTGGTTTCAGCAAAAAGGTAACTGCTTTGAAGACAAGCGACTTTATTCTGACCAAAGAATGCTTTCCCACAGGACTGTATTTATTCGTGGTATTTATATGATATGTGATGCTTATAACAGTGATGATGGCAAACATCTTCACATGACTACATGCTTTAGAAAAAGTGTATTTCTAGGTAAAGAAATTAGCAAGTTCTAGACTCTACTACTTGTTTCTAAGGTAAAAGCCTTGTGCCTTAGGAAAAAGGAAAGATGAAGTGGGTCAGGAGCAGGATCCCCTTTTCACACTTTAGATACCCAGTTTGCCATGTTCATTGGCCACCATCCATTCTGATTCCTTCAGTATCATTTCAAAAGTTAGTAACAACAGTGTGTCCAAAGATTCTTATGGGCCAGCCATTATACCAAACTCTTCACATGCTTTATTTTAGTATTTATGCTTCGCCTATAAGATCGTCATTACTATCTCCATTTTGCTAACATGGAACTGGATACTTATGTATCAGTATCATAGAATGAATTCATGATAAGTTCAAGATCTTAATTGAGCATGAAGGTGGATTAAATACTTCACCTTTCTCAAATTTCTGTTATAAACAAAATCCATTAATATTCTAGCCTAGAATTTAAGAACATCTGGAAAGGTGAGAGAGAAGAATAATGTGGTTGATTAGGATAATGGGGATTGAACTCATGACCTCGTGCTTGCCAGGCAGGTGCTTATGCTACTGATCTAAATCCCTGGCCCCTGTTTTTTTATTTTGAGGGAAACACGTTTCCTTCACTGCACAAAGTAGGGGAAAGTAGATGAAACAGGCTGACCATAAAGCAAGATAAGCATTTGCTCTGACCATGTGGATTACCGAAAGTGACAGGATTTTATAGGTAGGCATGGTACTCATTCTTCTACTTTCAAAAAGAAATAGTTCTTCTCTTCCTATTCCTAGACTATTTCTTTTAGTAAAAGATATAGAACACAGGAAGTTGAAGCAGAAGATTAGAAACAGAATGATTCAGAACCATTACAAACAATTGATGAAACAAAAACTTATTATCTTGCTTTTCTTGTTCTGTCACCATGAAGCTTTTTCCCTTTGTAAAGGAATCTGTCTTTCCAAGTAGGGAAAATGATTTTTAAAAAGATAAGCCTGAAAAAATTAATTTAAGCTTAGCCATATTAGGGTAGCATTAAGGCACTCCCGGGTACATTTTATTGGTCCATTAATATAGGCCCCGAGTGGTTGAATACACCTAAGGCATGTACTGTATTAATGAAGCAATAAAACATGCCCTGGAGTGTCTTAATGATATATTACAACCATTTCTATTACATACATAAATGCACTATTTGCTGGCTGTCTTGCATAGTTTTAAAGAAAATCTTCAATTAACCGAAAATATTGCATCAAGAACTCTCACCCACAATAAAAAAGAGCAAGAAAGAATCTTGTAATTAACTTCATGGGCTAGTTACCCATGAGGCGATTCTTCTGGGTTGATTTAGTCTTTGGCACTGTTTCACTGTTAATATTATGGAAGAAATGGTTCTTCGGCTCTAAAACTGAATACTTTCAGGAAAGGAAATAGAAGAAAGCTGACAGAATTTATACTGGTCTCCTTCTTAACTTAAAATATGGAGCTCTGGATGGTGGTTATGAAATTAATTAGACATTAATGCCTGGGGCCAAATGGTAGCTCTCTATGTCTACATTAAAAAGGTATCTATTAGGCATTTGGGGAAAATTTCTTCAGAGAGATGAGGAAAACTGAATGCTCATGTAAGCAAATATGACAAGTTGAGGCCAACACTTGAGACCTCGTAAAAATGTCTTCTTCTGAGAGACACTGGGTTCCATTGTGTCAACTTTATTGGCTTAGGAAATTCCTAGGAAATTAGTAAAGCATCTTTCTGGATGTGTCTGGATGAGTTATGGAGGTGTGACTTTAGTTACTATATATGGTTTCTGGCCCCTTGCTCTCTGGCACTGTTTCTGTGCTCTGCTTCTTGGCTGCCATAAACTAAACACTTCTCTGTCATGTCTTCCTTCTCTGCCTTGGAGCCAACTAACAATGGACTGAAGCCCCTGAAACCATGAGCCAGATTGAACTCTTTAAAAATATTCAATACCTTGTTAAATTTTGGGTATTAGATACTGTGTCCAGCAGGAAAGTTGACTCTATGCTTTCTTATTCATTTCAGTGTTAATCTCGCTATCCTTTCCCTGGAGTCACAAGAATTGATGCATTCCTGTGAGGGGGAGGAGCAGAAGGAGGGATGGAGATTATAATAATGGATATCATTTATTGAATGATTATTATACACCAGTGCTCTAATAATTTTTACACTAATTATCTCTTTTAATCTTTGCAAAGCTTCTACAAGGGAGATACTATTACACTTGTTTTATAGTTAAGGTGTCCAAGGTAAAGTATAAATTTTCCCAAGTGTTGGAGCTTGGGATTGAACCCCAACTACCTGAATCTGAAGGGCATACTCAGTCAGTTAAACCTTGTTGTGCTCACTATGAGGGAAGTAGAGAAGAACATTAAATTTGTGTTATCTTTGGGTATAGGTTTTTTCTAAATTCTATACAACAGCTGATTACATAGTATGCTATATTCTCCCCTTCATTCCTTCCTTAAAGGTGCATAAATGCAGGATAGAGAGAGGAGTTGATGACCTTAAGTAGCCTCATAACAGGAATTTAAAGGGTGCAAAGCAACATGCAATAATCTAAGATACCATAGGAATGTATATACTGTAGTATGGTTGGGTACCAGTGACCAGAAACAGACAAAGTGTCAATGTATCATCATGTGACCATGAAGAAAAAAGATGACAGCTTCCCATCTTCATGAATGATGAGGCACTAAGTAGACTTAAAAACTGAGGTGACTGCTTCTAAAATAATATGTGAGTGGAGAAAATCCTCAGATTAGTCATAGGCTGAGACAGTACCTCACTGAGTGATTAACCTTAGATTTAACCATAGAATAGAATGGGGGAGTCAACTTATAAATTGATTGCTAAAGATAGGGTAAAGTAAAAACAAATATATCTGTATCTATCTATCTATCTATCTATCTATCTATCTATCTCTATCTATCTATCTATCTATCTATCTATCTATCTATCTCCTGAGATTTAAACTATGTCATTTTATTCATAAATAATTGCAGTAGATTTGTATCCAAAGAGAACACAATTCTGAAACTTTTAGAAGACCACTGAAATAAGTATAATCATTGCTTGTTTCTGGGTTATAGACTAAGTGTCAAATCTCCAAAAATTGACTTTTCTGAGGAATCATGTTTTAGTTTAACTTTTCCTTTAGAGAGATCTGTAAAATATTAGGCGGGTCATTATTTTGTAAACACATTCTAAGCCAACTTCCCCAACTGGATTTTACAAACCTGAGAAATCATTGCTGGAGTCTTGTCTGCCCTGATTTGATTTTTACTCAAGATTTATATCTGTTTTGCTAGTTTTGTGGTCAAATGATGAAACTTCCATTGGCTTTATTTACTGAAGGGCTTGATCCTGAAGCTGAAAGTCACAAGTCAATATTTTTCATTCAGCTATTGTAAGGTAAGAAATTTGATAAAAATAAGATCTAGTTTAAAAAACTGGGAAAAATAATTTTACCACAATATCTTAAAAATGCCACATATACTGTTTATAAGTAAGTGGCTCCTCATTTAAGTAGATACTGAAGATTGTTATTTTAAACACCATATATGGTGTTATTTATGATGAAATAGCAATTTAATGCTGCTCATTAAATCTATCATGCAATTTCGGTAGGCAAATAACTGTATCATACAGGTGCCCTGTGTCTATTAAGTGACTCATCTACTGGCTTATGTTCAATGTAGAAATTATGCCATCAGCTTGCTATCAAATTGACTGTGCAAATCACCCCAGAGTGGTCTGTATCATATAATAAGGTAGCTCAATGTGGGAGCTAATAACAATAGCTGGACATTTATAATTAGCAATTTAATTGGACACATGTTCTCACCATTCTTTAAAAAATTAAACATGATATGATTAGAACAATTTTACATGTCTATATCTGGTAATCTAACCAACACTTTTGAAGGTAACAATATGCAATATTACAACATTTGCTAAATTCCTACCATCCTGTTTTGAAAACCTATACTGTTATTGTTTTGAATCTGTTGTTGTTTGTTTGTCTCTTTTGCTTTTTGTTTTTCTTTTCTGTGTCTTTATTTTTCTTAAATAAAAAATAAAAATAATTAAACATGATAGCACTAGTTTTCTAGTGATGGCCTCTTTGCTGGCTTTAATAAGAGCAAACTAAATGTATATGGTGGTTTGTAAGTTTCTTAAGCACTTTCACAGGTAATATAACCCAATTGGATACTTCCCTACAATCCTATGACATGACTGTCCTTGTTTCCAGATAAAGAAATTACTACTCAGAGAGTTTTTTTGACACAATGGATTAGAAACAGGTCTTCATATGAGTAGTTAATTGTCCTTATTCTCTTCATCACAGCAAGGCTTAGACATCAACAGGTCAAAGCACTAAGCTAAGAAAGTTTACACCCACATCTGAGGCCGATTTTTAAATTTTTGATAATGCCATGGGATAGACTGAAAATTCTTCTAGTGAATGAATTTTACAGATCAGACTTAGAACTGAATCTAAAAATAAAATGGGTCCCTGATTTGAAGGTGAAATGACAGTTTTAGGATTTGGTGTATTCAGAAAATTTAAGCTAACTTGACTTTCTGCTGCAATCAGTGTGAATTTTGCCTGAAATTTACACAATAATAAAAGTAGGATGACCTCATCCGACAAAGAGGAGCACACCTGACATCGTGTTGAAAGATCTGAGTTTAACACAAGTTTCTCCTATATGGGCTGCAGTTGGCATCAAAGCCCTATGCAGTTTAATTTTTCTAAACTAAAGAATGAAAATAGCAAAAACTATCTCTTAGAGGTGCTATAAAGATTCACCAATAGAACACAGAAGTTATTAACCCTTTGATGGAATGCAGTATATTAACGAACACTCCAAATTGAATGCAGCAGTTGACGTATAGGTCCATGCACCTGACTCTGGGGATAGTGTTCATTATTGTTATCAGATTCTTAAAGAACTACATAAGTTGTAAGTAGTTCAGAACTATCACTGTACACAAAAAGTTATTTAAATCATGAAATAATGTATACATATTACGGTTCAAGAATAAAGAAGTAGGATCTAGGAAGGGAGAAAAACAGTAATTTTCAGTAGAAGAAAATGTTTTTCTGTACTAAGAAACTTGAATTGGAATTCTATAACATGACTTGGTAAGTCAAATTTACATAAGACATAAATTGCCTCTAATGGCAAAATCACTTTCATATATAATAAGTTTAAATATAGGCTTGTTAAATGGTGCTTAAATGGTGCTTTTGAACATATTCCATAGATGATAATCTGTAATTTACTAGTTTCTTTCTTTTTGAAATTTTAATATATGTGAGGTCCTTCCTTTCATGACTTTCCTTAGGTGATGTCACCAAATACTTTAAGGTAAGATGAAACAAGTTTTTTTCTGGATCCAAGTAGGTAAATAACCCATTCATCTGTGACTTTGACTAAACAGATTGTTTTATTCACATACTAGCGGTACATTGATCCTATCAAGATCCTGTATTTGGAATTACTAACCATTTCTCTATGAACATTAGTCCTATGACTATTTTTCTTTAAATGTATTAAACAAAAATAAATGTACACTGGAAGGCAATGTGAGGAAGAAGAAATAATACCAAAGATCTTGCTTTGGAAAATTTTCTCTGAAGTACTAAAGTATTAGCACCATGGTCTTAAAATAGGCTGGGGTTAGGCAGTAGAGCAAGAGATTTGTACTTTAGATGTGCTATTTCTTTCTCAGACACAAAGGCGTCATTGTCTGGGGGAAAGAATTCTATTGTGCACACAGCGTTGAGAAGATGGTGGAATTTAGATCTCCCAGTATCCTCCTTGGTTTTGGCAAGTTTGAGTGCAGAGGGAATTGCAGTGGCTCAGAAAGAACGCTGCACGAACAATGTGACATTGTAGTGATAGAGTGGCGAAGCCAGACAGAATAGAGTGAAATCGGTCAGTGTCGCAGGAGGAAATATATGGTGTGTCCCAATAGAAGAGTTCAAGGAATATCTAGTGCAGATTACTTGGAAAGGTGTAAGTGCAAAATAGGAAAGTAAGGTAACTCTGTGGCAGAGTGTGCCCCAAGACTAGTAACAAAGCATCCTTTTCCACCATCAGGCTTGAGGGGATGAATTACCTGGGAAGATAGAGTCTTTCAGAAGTGGGCACCTTCACAAGAGCTGTGGGCTGTTTTTTGTTTGCCTGTTTTATGGTCTGGGGTGAAACCGCGGATCTAGTGCATGCCGAGCATGAGCTCTCCCACTGAGCTTGAAGATGTGGTCTTCATAGAGGGAGCCTGCAGCTCAAGGTAGCTTACAGGGAGGAAGTTAAGGGAGCATCCATACTCCTTCTCCCCTCCCCTCCCCTCTCCTTCCCCTCTCCTCCATTCCCCTCCCCTCTCCACTCCTACTCTCCTGTCTCCCCTCTCTAATCTCCTGCCAGGACTCTTTAATAGTAGAACTCAAGCAGGAGCCAGAAGCTGGGGGATCTAATTGGTGTACTCTTGCTACTCTCTGCCTGCAGCAGGATAGGGGGAAGAGTGGATCTGGAAGAACAAACAAGCTCCTGGACTTGGTGGTTTAGAATCTCAGGTTTCCTTCTCCTTGGTGCTCTATGTTCAACATGGGTACGTAGACCATGTCTTCACTCCATGCCTCCTCACTTGGAAATTTACTTTGGAGCAGAGTAGGTATCTTTCTGGAATATAACCAGTTGCTTCAGTAGAGAGAAAGGGAATCATGGATGGCCTCAGGCCAGCTATTAAATACTTTGGTATTAAGTAATTCATGTCATTTATACTTAACCAGAACTAGTTCAGGGCACTACCCAAGCTCAAGGGAGTCAAGAAATTCAGTTGCACCCAGTGCCTGAATGAGAGAATGTGATGAAGCTGAGCAGCATGACTAACTCCACAGATGACTTTTCTACTCCAAGCATGCAGATTTCTAAATTAAATTAAAGAAGGGTATGGATTTGCAGAGTAATTCAGGCAGAATTTAGCGTACAAATAATGTCTGAACATCTGGCCTGATGTTCACTAGAGCCTATGCATAGATCATATCAGAACTTGAGGAAATGAAATCCATACCGCCAACTGTAACAAAACTCTAGAAGAATTTTTGTACATTTTTAGCATCAAGATATTAATATTTGAATTTGAAAAAGACTTTTGTTAAGTACATCATATAGTATTAAACTTTATTCGAGGAAATTTATACGAAATTGTTCTCATTCTCCAGGTACTTACAGTCTAAAAGAGACAATTCTGATCTGAAGAAATGCAACAATTAAAAAAAAATTCCAGTATTTTCATTTTTGGGTTTTTTTAGTGTTTTATTTCATTAATATATGTGTGCAGCACATAAGGTTTGCATTCCTTGTGGGAAGTTGGTACCTGGACATACAGCATCTTAATTCCTGTTTCATTTCCTTTCCATTCCCTTCCTACTCCCTCTACCCATCCCTTGATTCCCTATTACTCATGTATTAGTTGCTTTTAAAATTAATCTATAATGATTTTAGAAGGACAGAATTATATCACTCATCATGTAACTTAATCATCTTTTTCCATCTAGCAGGACAGTGTTGTTATTTATGAATGGACTAACACAAGTATTAGGAATACCCAGCACTCTCAGATTAAATCACGTAGTATGACGCAAGCCTACTGGTGGGACAGAGCAAGATGGCAAAATTATCTATACTTAGAAAACCTCATTTTCTTCTCAGTTGTTTTTGAGTCAATTCTAGATATAAAACATGACATTGTCTAATATTTTGGTAGTGAGAAACCAGTCTCCCACTGGCATTCAGAAAGGTAATGACTGCTGTGAACAAATTCTAAACATTAACTAGTATTGTTTTCTAAATAGCCCAAGGAATGCCAGTGGGAATAGAGTTCCAGATATTTTAAGTTTTGCATCTCCTATTTATGTATCCTTCTTCTGACAAATTCCATACTAGATAGAGAAAATGATGCTTTGCAGATTTGTTTCTTAACATTTCCATCTCTATTAGTCAGCTTTCCCATTGCTGGGACATAACACTGAACGTTCATAATTTAAAGGAGGAAAGGCTTAATTTAGCTCTTGGTTTTGAGGAGGGTATTGGTCTACTGTCAGTTGGGTCCAGGCAGGAACATTGAGGCAGAAGGGCATGGCAGAGCAAAGCTGGTTAATTCATGGAGGCTGGGAGAAGAACGGAGGGGCAGCACCAGAGAGGAAGGGCAAGGAATTCGATGGAATTCCCAAGGCTATAGCTCCATAACCCAGAAGTGTGCTCTAATAATCTGCTAATCCAGTCAAGTGTTTCTTAATCCAATGCAGTTACGTATCAGGATTAATAGCCTCATGGTGTACTGCAGTTGATGTTCAAATGCTGGCAACTGTGTCCCTTTCTTTGAGGGTTTTCTCTGGTCAGTGGAGCCTGTTCTACCTGGATATGCAGCAGGCTGGGAGTATTGGAGAAATAATTCATTAGAGGGCCATTCTCAATGACAGACTTCTAAGAGTTGAGTCTGTGGGTTCCCTTTGAAGGGAAAAATTAACCTCCAGGAATACCGAGGGATGACTACATGTTCACATAAATGTGTGCTTGTAGAAAAACTTCATACTCTACTATAATTTTTAAATATAAAAGATTACTGATTACTTTTTAGGTTATTGAATTATTTTCAAATTTTTCTGCTTCCTCCACTCCAACCAACATGTCTTATCACACAAATACAGAGTAACTGTAAAAATATCCCATTCAGGAAACAGAAATTGCAAAATCCAGAAGTTCCTGGCCCATGGTACTGATGAAATCATGTGGACACCTGTTGTCAAGTCCTGGCTATGAAGGGTGCTCCATGAGGAGATTTGAGTCTGCTCTCAAGGCAGAATTTTCTTGTCCATTGTTCTCTGTGGCTTTGGTTTTGCCATGTGGGAGTTTCTTGCTTTTTTTTTTTTAATCTGCTGTTGCCACAGAAGGAGGTAAGTCTCCAGAGGCTTTGCTCCTTGCCCCCTGAGTGAGTTTTGTGGCCTAAGAGTTGCTCTAATGCTCAGCCAATGGCTTTGAGAGCCTAGCTTATAGTTGTTTTGGCAATATAACTTATTTTAAATTAGTAAAACTTTAATCTCTTTGTTTGCAGACAGTTTAATGTTCCAGTAGACACTTGTACAATTCTTTCTCAGATTTAATTCTTAAAGTTATATTATTTCTTTGCCTCAAAGTTGTATCATTTCCTTATCTTGTCATCATCATCCATTTCTCAGTTCCACAACTTCTACTTTGAGGTCAAGAGGCTTGGATTCAAGGCTGGCTAAATCCTGCCACATAGCTCTATCTTAAGAGTCCTCATTATTCAATTTAAAATTTTATCTCCTATGGTGTGAGCTAAGCATTCCCAACTCCTTTGGACTTCAAATTAGCAGGTACTCTCTCATTCCCCTTAATTTTCATGAGTACACTGGATAACTCTTTCTTGCCATAATTTTTTCTCTTAAAATTTTTTCAGTTAGTGCTAATACCATTTGCTGTATGCTCACATGATTCTATTTTCCAGTTCCTTCACTGGAGCCACAGGTTACTGAGATGAGTGGTCTGCCTCCCAAAGCATCATGGGCATCACTGTTACTGAACATTTTGCCACTTCTCTACTTGGGGCTCATATTTCCAGGCTCTGAGATTTCCTAGTTATCTTATACCAATCCCACAGATTTTAGATATTTTGTTACTGAGTAGCAATTTCTATTTTAGATAACTCTTACTGAAGAATCAGAAACACCTTGAAATATAAGCGACTTAACACAACAAGAGGTTTGCTTCTTCCTGATGTGAAAATCCAATGTAGTAATTTTCCCTCACTAATTGAAGACCCTTACTGGATGCCTGAATCATGAATAGTAGCAAATCTGATGCACACTATGTATTTCCCTGTGCGTTTATAGAGAAATTTAATGCCCTTTCAATCCTAGCTCCACACACCTTGTCTGGCTTGCAGTTTGAGGAACAATAGCAAAAGTCACATACATTTCTTTTTCCTTCGCTATTTCACTTAGAGAAGATTCATTCTCACTATAGGCCTTACTAGCCCAGCCTTAGCATAGTGTTTTGGTTATTAAGTCCAGAACTCTCACCTTTTGACTTACAGAAAGCACCTTTTAGATTCTGGCTGGCATATCCAAATTCCTAGCTTCACTACTCTTGTGCTTCAGGGCCATTATTATATGAAGCAAGCACTGCTTGACATGAACACGGCAGTGCTGCCAGCCTGTCTGATGACTGAGATGCCTACAAGGTGACTGGTTGCCGGGGAGCGTATTCAGCCTACTCTGAACTTAGGCGTGGTTCACATTTCATGGGGGATGAAGTGGGACTGCATGGGATTTTTCTCATGGGTCTCAAACTGGTGCATAACTGAAAACTTATGAAGTAATTATTTTTGGAACATGTCACTTAATTTTTTATGACTGCAGTTGACCACAGACAATGAAAATCTTGGAGAATGAAGCTATGCATAAAGCAGGACCAGTATAAACAAAAAGGACCAAAGATTGTACCCTAAGCACTCACCTAGTGACTCAAACTATCAAAGCCCTGCTGTTTTCAATCTGTAATTTTCAAGGTACTGACTTTTACCAAATGGAACCCTCAGCCCCTGTGGCCCTCCACTCTTCCTACACAGTCTTCTCATATACCCTATGGCTATTGGTATCATCCATTTCCAGATGACCCCCAAGCACTACCTAGCCTTTAGCTTTGCATAATTGTGCGTGCAACAATTTCACTTGGATGCCATATATCACTATATTAATATGTATAAAACCAAATGCTGATTTTTACCCTCAGAATTGGTGTGCTCTAATTGTTTAGGATACAGAGAAATGATCTTTAAGTATTATCTTAGCATCATATACTGCATGGAATCATAAACAAGTCCGATCAATGGTATTTTCAGAATACAGGGGAATCCAGTCATTTCTTACAAACCTAGTCATCAGTTTCTACCTGTCCTAATATAGCAGTGGTCAAACAAATAATTTTAGATTGCTTTTACCAGCATTTGATAGAATAATATTTTTAAAAATACACCGGATTTTACATACAGTTCTACAATAGGATCCCATCACAATTAGAATGAAAAATGAAGTCTTCCCTATCACTTATTAAGTGGACTTCACAACACTTACCATCTGATGTTTTAGCAATTACAGTAGGATTTACTTTGTTCAATTATTTGTCTTCTCAACTAGATATAAATCCTATGCCAGAGGCTTTCCTTTATTCACAGTTTCCATAACATCCAGAGTGTTGCTTGGTGTACAGGAGATGTTCAGCAAATACTTGTGAATGAGTAACTGCCTGAATGGGTGAGTTACATTGCATTTCCATTTTGAATACTTTCCTCTCTTTATATTTATTTGTATGATATTTTATATTAATGTTATGCACACAGAATGAATTTCCAAATTTTCTCTTTAGTTTAAATATCCATCCATCCATTCCTCCATCCACTCATTCATTCATTCATCTGGTTTGTATTGAGCTTCTTCCTCACAATATTTTTCATTGCTTTCCTACTTAGAGACTCCTTTTCTATTATGAGCTTGGAGATATTCACACACATTTCTCTAATGTCTTCTAAAATCGAGCCTGATTTTAGGTGAGCTTGATGTTCAGTCCTCATTCGGATCTATTCTAAGAATTACAGCAAATTCCTTAGATCAGATTCTGCAACCAATACACAAAAGTACCACTTGCTTGGAGCTTCCTAAAAATACTTAGACTGAGTACTTTTCACTAGAAGTAAAAATCCAGGGTTTTTTTCTTCCAGATGCAGCTGAGATGCTGCCTATTGACCTAATTCCTTCCTTTTTCATTTGCTTTGCTTCTTAACAGAAGGGTAGGAGACTCTTCCACAACTGACAATATACTTTTCTTTCATTCAGTACCTGCTAGACCTAAAAGAAACCATACAACATCCAATATGTACTTTCTGGATATTACAGAGTTACTTGAATGTTGTAATTTTTAAGAGAAGTCCAGAAAAAAATTCCACCAGAAGTTTGAAATTTCCCTGAGATTCATTGATATGTGAAAGCCAGTGTCACTGGTGTGTGTGTGTGTGTGTGTGTGTGTGTGTGTGTGTGTTTGAGCCATTACTTATATAGTCGTGCAGACTGAACAACTTTTGAGGAGCAATTTACCTATGAGCTTGTGTATGTAATCACAGCAAAAAGTAAATTGTCTTGGCCTTTACCTTTTGCTGGATTCACATAAAGTCATCACACCGGCCAGCTGTGGGGTTCTGTGGGATTGGGAATGTGGCATGAGCAGGGGAAAAATGGATGAAGAAGTGGGGGAGAAGGAGAGGAAGGAATACCATGAGGAGGTGAGGAGGGCAGAGGCACTGCGCGATTGGGGGATTTAAGGTTATGTTGGACATGCAAAAGGGTATAGAAATCGCCAATAGACTTAAACTCTCCTGTGAGATAATGGAGAAGAGAAAGCAGGTAAGAGCTTTACAGTTTTGAGATGAAACAGCAGAAATAGGAGCTTTTACAAATACTTTATTCTTTTCATAGTACCTTAAGTCTTTTTCTAAAGTGTGGCATACAGAAAATGTGGAGAACATTTTTTATTCTAGAATACTGAGAAAACTCTACTTTTCTGATTTTTCATTTTTAGATAAATGTTGTAAGCTTCTAGAATTGCAAAGTTCAGAGTCCAAGAAGCTTATTAGTTTGATTAAGGCACAGGTTATCTTAGGACAGGTGATGTAGTGGGTCAGAGTACAAACCAGGCACCTGGGGCCAACGCTACAGGCAGACTCAAAGTGGACAAGCGTAAATCTGCTCAACTCTACTTTTGCCAAACATTGCTTTCTTATGAAAAAATCATTACAGATACCCATATCTAGGGATATATTAAATAACAGGGAGGGCAAATTCCTGTAAAACCTTATCATAGTTGGCTCTTCAACTTTGAGGGTTATTCTTTTCATATTGTGAATTGCTATCATAGTTAGCTAGCTTTTCTCTTACCTTTTGAATATTTTGATTTAAAAATATTCTTATGACTCTTGAAGTCCAAGTTCTCTCCAAAAATATCTATTTTCTTGTTGAATATGCAAACAATCCTAGGAATTCAGGATATGAAATTTCATGTTTTTCTAGGGATTAGAAAGTTAAAATAAAGTCACCTTTCTCTTTGTCCTTTCTTACGTATTTAAATATTTTTAGCCAGATCAGTTTAGAAATCTCTAAAGCTTTCTGCTTTAATTTATTTATTTCCAATTTAGATATTGATTAATAGTAGAGTAAAAATTTATTGTCACATTCACTCCACTATGCTACTCATTGATTATTCAAACAATGGCTGAGATAATGAACTTTGTTGATTACTAACCTAGTGCTAGATTTGCAAAGATAAGAAAATATATTTTCATCCTTAAAGACCACACAGTATTGTTGGAGAGAAAGATATCACACATGAAAATTGCATCAGCATTAACTTTAATGGTATTTCAAATAACAGGACTGAAGTACAAGCAATAGAATGTTGCAGAAATGTGAGAGGTTCCTGAAAGACCTCCTAGAAGTAACCTTGCAACTGAGTCTTAAAAGGTGAATATGCAGTTTCAGTTGGTGAAGTTAAGTAAGGATAGTTCAAGAAAAAGGATGCTTATTATTATAGTGCTTACAATGTGGTGAAGTGTCTACTCTAACTGCAGTGATGCAGAAAATAGTATTCGGACTTGAAGGAAGTAGACAAATTTTGGCAGAATTGGCAAAGGAATGTGAGGCAGGAAACAGATTGGAAGGGACCCGTGATCTAAATTTTTGGTCTAATTCTGTAAGTATTAGGAATTCAGTGGAGTTTTAAAGTAAGTAAGTGACATGATCAGATTTAACCATTAAGAAAATAGCTAGTGTCAATTTGATTAAGGGGTTATGAGATAGAAAACTGTTCTGAAAATTCAAGAAGAATATCATAAATTTCAGAATTAAGGCACCAAGGATGGGATGAAGGACTGGAATTAAGATACCTCCCCTGCTAGAGATCTAACAATAAACAGACTTTAGAATTTGATTATTTTCTAGAAGGGAACAGAGAGTGAAATAATGATATGTCAGTTTCATACTGAAATTAAAATTTTGCTTTTGTAATATTTTTTTAACCGAGTTTTTTTTTTACCAAGAGACCATAGCATATTTTAAAGTCTTGACTTTTGATATACTAAATTGTTTTTCAATGTTAATAATCTGCAAATAAGAAGAATTTCTTGCTTCTGAAAAGAATGTTCATGTCTACTCTAATGCCTTTGAAAGTATCTGTAGCATTAATGGGTCTAACTAGACTTATCTCAATTTCCTGGAACCATCAGTACCTCTAATAATATAAGCCAAGGCTGTCCAATAAAGCACTGTCTGTTTCAAAGTTTTTGTCAAAGTTATGACTGAGAAGGCACATGCAATGGTTATTTCTTTTCTGGGCTTTATTTTTTCAAGAACATGATAAAGGAAAACAGCTTTCTGGTAAGTCACATTTATGGCCTCATGAACTGTAAAGATTTCAAAGTTTACAGCAAGTATCTTTCGCTTTCAAAGCTAGCATACTTCTTGAACACCAAAAGTATGCAAGGCATAAGCTCGTAGAAGCCAGAAAGTAGTGTAAGATGGTGTCCAAAATCATGAAACTCATGGTCTCTGAGGTCACGTGTGTCCTCATGCCAAGAGGTAACCTGTAGAAAGCCTTCCAAAGCCCTGGAATTCTGGGAACCACTGTGCTGGATGCAGGGATGGTATTTTTTTTTTCTTTCTGAGGAATTACTTCATAGCTTTCATCACACTGTACAGTCTTACAGCACTGGGAAACTTTGATTACAGGGTTAAGTACATAAAACCAATGACTATCAATATAGATTAGGATATGATAAGAGCAAAAAAAAAATAATGGCTCAGATAATAAGTTTTTGCTACTTCAGGAGATGTAAGCAATTTGTCTGAAAGGATTTGAGAGTTGTGCTAGTCAGGTATCCTCACTGTGATAGTATGATTATGTCTGGCCATGGAGAAAAGGAGGCCATTATTTTAGCATGTGGTTTTGAGGTTCCAAGTCCAAAGACTATAGTGCAGGCTGGGAAGTCATCTGTGCGCTGCATCATCTCGTGGTGTGGAAAACAGCAGAGTGAACGTATTGGAGCCAGCAGTCACCCTTTGAGACAAGGGGCAGGCAGAAAGGAAGAGACCCGGCATCCCACAAACCCCTTCACAGGCACACCCCAAATAACCTAAGGTCCTGCCATGTAGCCCTACCTTTTAATGATCTACAGCACTTCCCAAGGTCACCATCTTGGGGAATGACCCTTTAAAATATGAACCCGTGGGGGGACACTCAACTCTCAAACCACTGCAAGAATGGCTGATTTAGTTCAGTATAAACTTTGTTTAAATGCTTTTTCAACTTTGAGAAAGCCTTCCTAGGTTTGATGTGCAGTAATGAACATAGTACAATTTTCACAGAAACTGGACCTCTGAACTACAACACTAAGAACACAAAAGCAATGAGCTCTAGGTTTGTGTGGGTAGTTTCCTTATGGTACAACCCTCCAGCTTTCAGGTATGGCTTCAACTTTATCATGTTGGGCTTTATCTAAAGGTGGTCTGGTTTTAGTTTCCAATCTAGGTTACTTTATTCTCATTTCTCTTCAAAATGCCTGATGGCTAAGCCAATCAGCTTTTCAAGATAGATTTATAAGTCTTTGAAAAGCGAGTATCCAATATTGATTTGCATCTCCGTTTTGCCTCTTTCTTCCAGTGTTCAAGAAACTTTGTAATACCTGCTTTGCAAAATGAGCAAGTAATCATCTGCTTTAGGGGCAGAAAATAGAGGAGTTGGAAAATGGGATGAATGGCTTTAATTCATGCCATTTAGTTATGAGGCTATTTGTTAATTGATTCTTGCCACAGTCATAAAGTAACTTTGGCACTGTCATGGCTTCTCCTTATGTTTTGGAGAGATGGGAAAGAGAATATGACACTTGAAATTGTGTTTTAATTTGAGGTGAATATGTGTATATTTGTGCTGAGCAGGGCAGAGGCATTACTGAAATAAAAGTGTTTTAAATACAATTTGGAAGACATAAGATAACACACTGGTAAGATGAATCAGTAACCTTGTTTTAGAATGGGATTTAGAAAGGGATTTTAGGGATCATCTTGCTTAACTGTCATGTTTACAGGTAAGAGAAGGCATATGTTCTGACATAGTAGATCATGCAAACTAAAATGTCCTGACTTCTAAAATAAAGCTTTGTTTCCTCTCACTATTAATATATGATCACATTGCAGAATGACTGACTACATATTGTCATGTTGCCATCACAGCTGGAGTGGACTGGGTGCGTGTACAAATAAAGTTTATCTACACCTGATGCAGAAATTTGAGTGCCCAAAGTAACTGTTCAGTGATGATGCTTTTGGTCTGTTCAGACCAGTGAAATGAACACACATTTCTGGCTCCATTTAATAAATTGCCTCCTTGAGGGCACTAAATCCTGCTCTTCTGGAAAAGCTCATTCACCTCACATGGGTAAACATTTTGCTTCTTCACCAGTTCTATTGTTTACTCACAATCCATAAACAGAATAAAGCCTGTTTTGTGTTATTACTGTTATCATAAATTCTGACAGACATCACTGCAAAAATGGAATCAGTTGCTAACGTGCGTACTGGCTGAACACAGATTAACACAGAAAGGAAGAGTCTGACCAAACATTTTAGACTTACAGCTAAATGAGTTTCTTTCATTGGAAAAACTTTGAATACTTTACTGGAAATGGAAAGCTTTTCAAATTTAGTTGATTTTACTTTGCAGAGACACCATGGATGGTTCAAAAATAAAATGGTCTGCTTTGTAATTTTTTTGTAGTATTTTTGAGTTTTAAAGATCATGTCGGGATTTTACAGTGGTGTCATTGATATTCACTTTGTATCTTTACTTCATTACCTTCTTCAATACATTACTTTTTAATTCTTTTGGAGGTGGGGTATTAAGATGAATTATGCAAAAGCAAGATTTGACAGGAAGTCAGTTAAGACGGTTCTGTGAGAAATAACAGAGTTTAGGCAGCTAGACATCTACAGATGTTCTTCACTATTTTTGTACATTTTTCAGACAAAATTTTCTTAAACTGATTAACTCAGTAGTTATGTTTTTTTTTAAAAAATATATATATATTTAATTGCCACCGTTTGACTTTTAAAAAAGATTTTGAAATTCCACTCTCTCTTTAGTGGGAAAAGAAGAAATAATAAGGGTTGACCATTTACCTTCCTGTTACCTCACTTATGAGAATTTTCTCTTCTTTCTATTCATCCCCTGATTAAAAGCTACATATCAAAGACTTTTTTCAGTTCCATGAAAACCTTCGTGATTATTGAAACATATTGGTGGATCCAATATAATTTTGAATCCTTAACTCCTTATTAAAAATAATTATAAAACTTCTGATTGGATCATACATAATAGATTTGCTGCTAATGATAATATGAATAAATGTGTCATGTGGAAAATACTTGTCTGGAGTTTAAATCTAAAAATGTTTATGAGACACATTCTGAAAGTTTTGAGTTTAGCGGGGAATTGTGGATGGATCTATCATTTATTATTTTAAGTACTTATGTAAGCAATCCATTTTCTGTTATTTGTATTCAGAAATTTCTTTGATCTTTAAGAAACAAACTAGAATTGAATTCTCTCCTGTCTTAGTCCATTTGGGCTGCTTTAGTAAAGTCCTGTAAACTGGGTAGAATATAATAAAAAAATTTTTACCAACATTCTAAATGCTGGGATGTCTAAGACCAAAGAAAGATTTGATGTCTGGTGAGGGTCTCTTCTTGGTTCTCAGACCATGCCCTGCTGCCTCTTATTATGTCCTCATATGGTGGAAGGGCAGGGCTGTGCTCCAGAGCATGTTTAATCAAAGCATAAATCTTATGAGTAAGCTTCACCCAGGTGGCCTAATCACCTCCCCAAGCCCCCACCTCCTAACACTGGCACATTGGTGATTAGGATTTCAACATATACATTCTGAGGGGAGAGAAACATTCAGACCATGGCACCTCCAATATCACTTTTCACCATTCAAAAAGTATGATTATGACTGGCTTTGTTTTTGTCTTCAGGTTAAGAGTTTTATTTTTCTTAAAGCATCCTCACTGAGTCAAAGTCTGTCCATTACACTAGTAAATTTTATAGCCTTTGCCTGGCCCTTCTCCAAATCCAGTATGCACTCTTGTATAGAGATGCATAAAATGTCTGGTTGAATCCCATGCTTGGAAGGTCTGTGATTTTGTATAAAGAGTATCTAATGTTTCAAATTTTATTCAAAAAATATTTTAATGGTCTTCCTTTCTTATGGTAGCAAATGCAGTAACTTGGGACACAGATTTTAGGAGAATATCATCATATAGAAATATTATGCAAACTAAAATGGCAGCAATTAAAGCACAAATAGAAGTTCAGTAACTGTATATGTTATTTTATTTTATTTTTTTGAGGCAGGGTGTCTCTGTGTAGTCCAAGCTGGCCTCAAACTCACAGTGATCCTCCTGTCTCAGCCTTCCAAGTACTTGGATTATAGGTGTGCACCACCATGCTTGGCTCTGTCTCCTTAAATTAATAACATTTTAATTTTAAAAATGAGAGAAAGAAAGAAGACATAAAATACAGAAACAAATGAGTTTTAGATTACATTTTTGCATTATATTTTCTTTGAAATCGTTTTGAAACATTTTACCCTGCTCTCAAGCCTTACATTCTTGTTTTTAAAAGTTTCTTTGAGATACCCTGTCACAGGTCACAGTGCTTTCTCTTGTTTTTATATCTCCTTGTTGAGTGCAGAGAATTTCCAGCTTCCACTTTTCTTCTTCATCAGTGAAAATTTTAATTAGAAATCGCCACCATTGTTGGAATGCTTATTTATCTGAGCCTTCTAAAATCCACAAGGACAGAATTTCTTTCTTTTTTCTTTGTATCCCCAACCCTAACAAAGTGCCTAGCTGGCCCCAAGGACTTAAATGCTTCCATGAAAAAGCATCGTGCACCCTGAATGTTACTCTCTCACTTCCAAAATTTGAGGAAGCTGTTAAGAATTGGGTCATAAAATCGGTTCAAGATCCATACATTGTGCAGGATGTAACTGGAGGCATCCTTCTACCCAATTCTGACACTTTGTAGATGAGGAAGCTGAGATCCACAGAAGACAGAAAGGACAAGTTCACTTTGTGCTTCTTGTTTGTACACTTTAAGGTAGTATAAATGATGATACTAATATACAACAGATTATATTCACAGCCGATCCTGATGGTATAATTTCCTGTATCTCTGAGCACCAACCGTATGGCTACTCATATGTCAGAGTGCTATACCTTCCTGATGGCTTGGGTATGATATCTCTGTGGTTCAGCGTGTACTCACAGGAGGGAATTCTGATACCCCAGCTGGTCACTGTGGTGACTAAGGTGGAGGGGGCAGGACAAAGTGACGGGTTTTTCACAGGTGCTAGCAACATGGCGCTGGACAGCGCCTCTCTTCAGCGCTGACTTTTGCATTCTCGCAAACTCAAAAGTTGAACCTCAAGCTTTTCGCCCACGAGGCCATGCTCCCCCAATCTGCTGTCAATATGTCATTCTGCCCGCCCCTTTAACTCCACCCCTGTCAATTCCAAATAAAACCCGCGGTTTTTTCTTTGTTCCTTCAGAGGGTGCTTGGTTTCTTCGGCAGCCTTCCTCTGCCCTCAATCAAGGCCTGTTTTCTTTCTTTCTCTGTTTTCTCTCCTTTTGTCTCTCTCTGGCCTCAGAGGACCAAACACAAAGCACCTTTGACAATGTGGCAGAGTGGGAGCAGAGATCTTCTTCTCTGGGATCATCCAAAATCGGGGCATCTGAGGAAGATGTAGCCCAGAGAGTATAAAATGGCGAAGCCTTGTAGGCTAAAGGGAAAGAGTGGTCTTTTTCCATTGCCGTTAAAATGGAAAAGAAAGAATACCAGAGTATCAAAGAAACTCAGTAAGAAATAAGCCAGGTAGATTTTTCAGTCTTTTCATAGGAATCTTGGGAGGAGATGCTGCTTTCAAAGTGGCAACACATGAGCTGGACACACCAGCCCATGAATGATTATCTTATCTTACCAAGTCGAGGGGTAGGAGTCCAGTGATTGGATTGTCATTGAGAGATGTAGGAAGCTGTAACTTCTAAGTACTCAGAGTAAGATTGGGATCACACACACACACACACACATACACACACAGAGCTATAGATAGAAATACTAAGGTGAAAGTTAGCTGATTAAAATGTCTAACTCCTTTGGAAAGATTATTTGCAACATTATGAAAAATATTCACATAAGAATCTAGTTCTTCTTTAGAACTAAAAACAAAGCAAGAAAACAAACAAAACCCAATGTAACAGTCTTGGTTACTTTTCTCTGATTGCTGGGACAAAATACTTGACATCCAAAATAAAGGAAGGAAAGGTATATTTAGCTTAGTTTTTGGAGGTTTCAGTCCATACACAGCTAGCTCCAAGGCAGGGTGGCGTGGTTAAGGGGCAACCATTAATGTCAGCTGCAGCAGATATTAGAAGCGACCAGAGAAAAAAGAGGAAAATGGGTCAAAGGCAGGACTCCTTCCCTTCCTTTTATTATATGCCAGCTACCTGCCCTGGGCGGGTGCAGCACTCATACTGCCAATTCCAGGGCTAGGCAACAAACCAATCACAAACACTAGACTCAGTCACCTTCAAAAGGCCCAACTCCCCACCTCACGACCACGTGAGCATTTGGGAGGACATTTAAACACAAACCATAACAATAACACACCATCTTATTCCTTTGCAGAAGGTGTTTATGTTGAGTAGGCTATCTATAACTATTTCAATGTAGGAGGATTCAGAAAACATAGATATTTGCACTGTTTCTTTGGTGATTCAGTTATCTCACAACTCAGTTTTTGTGTGTCTGTACCTTTTGCTACTACTTCATTCAATAAATATATCCCAAAGAAACATAAAATATGTCTACTTAGTTCATGAGTTTTTTGAAATAGTCAATGTCTAAGTAACTTTATCCTTGGCAGAAATAACTTCCTGTTTTAAAAGAAAATAGCTTAAAAGTTCTTATAAGGAAGGCTCATAAGGCTTCTTGGAAATCAGGCTGTTCTTATGAAACATTTTGATGTGTTTAGTACAACGGAATTAGGGACATGTGGGTTACATTTTCTTAAAATGCACATGGTTTTTAAAAATTAAGGGGTAATGTTCTTGGCAAAATAGGTTTTGCCAAACCCAGACTGTTTAAAAAATTGTTCAAGATGTTCAGGAAAGCCAAAAGGCCCCAGGCCTCCACAGTCCTAATAATAGAATCAATCAGGAAAACCAGAATGAAGTCACTAAACTCATTTTAACAGTGTCTTGAAATAACCAACCAAAATAAATCTCGATGTAGTAACAATCACAAGCAATTAGAATATAATAACTTTTATGCTTATACTGAATAAAACCCCAAGCTAGTAGTTAAAATGTTCTAGGAATTCTGGAAAGTTGGCAGTATGTTTTCTTTGACTGTAATAATTGATTACATCTATAAAAATGATGAAGAGACTAGAAAGAATTGACCAGATAAAGTACTTACCAGAAATAATTTGGGATTTTTACCCTGGTTTCTCAAGTAATGGAGGCCGATGTGCTTGTCTAAAATCCACACATTCTTTAGCAAGGTGATGTACGTGGAGACAATGACCACAAAAATTTCATTAACCTGGTGCTGAGTGCCACACTTGTTTTAGCTGGAAAAGAGGTTATTAAATTTTTTGTGATGTTCCCAGAGATGATGAGATGAAACAACTGGGGACTACAGACCAGAGGCTGGATATGTATACAGCGAGAAGCAACTGAGCATAATGTCACCCATCAGAAGGCAAATCCAGCCTTTGTATGTCAGTATCTGATTCCCAAAGCTACTTATTTTGAAATAGTATCATTGGCTTGCACATAGTAGGGATTTGGTTAAGAAAAATATATATGTTGTATCTTGTGTTAGCTTTCTATCACTATAGCAAAATACCTGAGGTAATTAACTTACAGAAAGAAAAGGGCTATTTTGGCTCACAATTGTAGTGGTTCCAGTCTGTGATCAGGGAGACCCATCGCCTTGGACCTCCAATGGAGGTGCTGAGGGCTTTAGTTTAGACCACATGGTAGAGCTGAACTCTTTGTGTAGAACCACTGATCAGAGGGAAAAGGCAGTCCTGGGTTCTGACAATCCTCTTGGAGGGCAGGTTGTCCACGACGGAAGGCCTCCCACTAGGCTTTAACCTTCCAAAGGTTCTACTACTCACCGTTAACAGCATGGCCCTGGGGACTCTGCCTTTAACACGTGGGCCTCTGGGGAACACACACGACACCAAAACCACACCACATGTTATTTTTTCTCATAAACATATCTTTAGTATTTTTTTTCTGCTCCTGACTTGCCTCTAGGCATTATAAATAGCTATCAGACTTCCTTTTGCTGACTGCATCCTTGGTATTTTAAGAAAAATTAAAGAATAGTGTAAAAAAAAAGTTTTTCTCTGACTCCCACTGGAAATCATTGCTTCCATCTCAGGAAAGAAACCACATCTTCCCACGGGGCCAATGAGCCAATAGCAAAGGGGGTCTGGATTCTTCTGTTTTTCTCCTCTCCCGTCAGGATTCCTGGGCTTTTCCCCTGCCAAGTGAAGTGCTAATTACCAGGAAGCTTAGGAACAAGCCAGAGCCTACCTGTAGCCTTCTGTGTGGATGAAGAGTCAAATGCTCCAGCAAGTAGCACTGGTGTTGCAACTTTCCTGCCCCACTAGCCCTCTAACAAACTCTGATTTGAAAGGTGAGGTAGCAATGCCTTTTAAGTCACAAAGGAGGAGTTGGAGGATTCCTGGTTATGCATTATGGGTTGTCATTGGTGAGTGGGGATGTTATGCTGATTTGTATGTAGCTTAAATTCATAGGGAATAGCAGGAGCATGTGGTGTGTGTGTGTGTGTGTGTGTGTGTGTGATGTTGGCTTTATAAGAATTCCTGGATGGTAGTATGGGAGAAAGAGATTATCTCACAGGACCCTAAAACATGAAACCAATACTATAAATTAATTACTACAAGGGGTTCAAGGGACCAGTTCAGCAGATCTAAAATTTCTAATGGGGTTTAGGTAGACTACCTCCAGACACACCTCTTCCACTCAGGTTTTTGCACACATCTGGACTGAC